>VMBQ01011102.1:0-24491 GCA_007657795.1 Dreissena rostriformis | reverse complement strand
ATACACATTAAAATTCACAAAATGATTGAACATATTTGAAGAATTATCGCTTCGATTTTTTTAATTACAGAGCTTTTATAAAGGACAATATATAAATTAGCAAGATGATATTATTAAGATTGAAAATGGTGTTATATCTGCAAAACGCATTGTATAAACGAACACTAGTCACGCATGTTTGACATTTGAATTACGTCATGAGCCCTTTACTGAAAAGCATGGACTTTACGCATGCTACAACGACATTGAAAAGTTTTGATTAATAAGTTGACGCATTTTCGAAATCTTTCCATACATTTAGAAGGTGCTAAATACTTATATTAAAGAGAGTATATATTATCTTACACACNACAGACACTCACACAAACATATCAAAAGAGAGAAAAGGTTGATATATAAAGCACTATAATAACATTTGAGAAGACGAAGTACCAGTAAATCAACAAAATAAGAATCGTTTAACATTTCAAATAATTTGTGTCTGTACAGTAGAAACATCGTTAAAATATTGCACAATCCACTTTGCTGTGCCGCTTTATTCGCACGACACATAGACATAATGTTGGTTAAATAACAAATAATTGTAAACATAGTGGTATCAGCTAAAACTTTGTCGATAGGTATTGCTTCGAAGTCAACAATTTGTTATGTTTAGTACCATTATAAGACATTTAATATTTATTTTTTTAACATGTCTAAATCATATACATGTGTTGCTCGCACTTAAATTTGACTTTAAAACGTGACCTTTACTTTGGACCGATGAGTTTATGTCATGTACGCAGCAAATGGGTCATAAGAAATACAAAAAATCCTCCAAGTTCACCTAGCAGTTAACGAAAGAAAATTAAATACAATAAGAATGCACTTTATGTTGACCTTTGAACTCAATGAATGATCATGACCTTTAGGGTAGCCAGCCTTTTTGTTCTTGTGCGTGAAACACACCTTACACAATTTATGGTATGTGCTTTTTTATTATGCAAATGCATTTGGAAATATGCGTTCGACCAACCAATATGATAATAAAGTGATGTATTTTGGCATATGACCGCCGACCTATGACAGAAGATACGTGGAGCCGTTAGGCAAATAGCCTTAGTTTTTTAACACCCTGCCAAACTGTCAAATTTTAGAGAGAAAAACCTTTCCAAAAACTAAGTTGACATTTGAAGAATACCTTGTTACCATATTAAAAGCCACATTTATTACTAAATACTGATCGTTCAAATGTATAACTTGACAATATCTAGGCAAAGTTTGAATTTGGTTCCATAGGGACAAAGAAAAGGTCACCAGGTCAAATCCGTCTCAATCTTGATGAAACGTGATTAAACTGTGCATCATAACAGTGTAAATGATAACTATATTCTGGTTTAAGTGAGTTCAAAAGCTAGGTAATCTGGTCAAATATTTGAGGAAAAAAAACTTTTTATGTTACCACTCTCAGGCCAACTTTGTTAAACTTCGTCAGAATGTTAATCATGCCATTTTCTCGGTCAAGCTCCAATCGGGGTTAGTGGGGTCAAGCACTAGGTCATCATTTTTAATCTTAGAAAAACCATATCAGCAACTTATATGTCTCGTTTATGACATAATAAAGAGGAAATATCAGGTTTAAATATATGTAATGCGAAAAAAAAATATATATGCATGCACGTCAAATGGGCAACTTGAACACTAGTGATCGCGTGAAGATCATACTTTTACATTAAATACGTTTTACAGAAATCATTTTAAAAGCACGTTTTACTCAAACTTTATAAGAAGCATATCGATACAGGAAAACTGCACTGAGGAGTTTTGTTAGCCGGTTCGAATGAGAGTCCTCATATTGTGAGTCCTGTGCTTTAATCACGTGGCCCAGAAAAACGTTGTACAGTTGTGGCTCGACTTAATGCCGTTCACACATATCTTGTATTGCTGAAATTAATTTCTGTGTTTTATTTTACAAATGTTCTCTCAATAAAACCGATTATAAATATAGCCGAGTTGAATGGCCCAGTTAGTATGCATAGGCCGATGATCGGACTAGTCGTTAAATGCCGATGTATCTTCAAACATTTACTACCGTGTTTTTGTTCTACATATAGTCTAAATCTTTGCAAGCTCATTGTTCCGATAATAAAATACCCGTACTGATCTGAAAGACTTACTATCCGGACCAAATTCCCCAAACTAGAAAGAAATTACGCTGCACAACCTACGCACAGATAATCACTTAGCGTTGAGTATTAGTAACACGGACCATAGTACAAGGACTTCCGATCTTTATAAATCGCCGTATACATTTACATAATACCCGAGCTTTATTTGTATCTTATAACGGATACATACTTCTGACGATTATTGCTTATCAGAGTTAAGGGTCGATAAGTAAGCTATCCTTCATTTGTTCAAATTATTGGATTTCGGGCGCGATGATTAAACGTATAATGATATTATACTGAGCCGCAAAAAGCACTGTACTAAAACTCTTTAGGATGATAAGTCTCATTTTAAGATGTTTATGTTGCTTCTTTTCATATGATCGGCACTTCTAATCTGAGTACACTGATATAATTTTCACTGTAATCGTAATCATATTAATCATTTGACGAAGCACGATTAATCACGAAACTACAACAAAACATCAGACTTTGGACCCGTTTGAACGAGGTTTGGATCGTCTTTCAAACATCGTCAATCATCTGGGATTTGGTGGATCTCGGTAATCCTAGAGAACGCTGTAATCGTTTAACTACCTCTTCAAAGGCTATTCTGTTGTCTTACTCTGCTGGTTTACTTGAAAATTGTATCAGCAGATTTGTTCTTAAATCCTAATAGTCTATATATATCTATATAGCTCAATAATTTGAGGACATGATTGAGGCTTAACTTCCAACATGTATTTCATATCATAATCTAAGGAACATAGCTTAA
The DNA here is from genome assembly GCA_007657795.1 of Dreissena rostriformis. Taxonomy (NCBI): domain Eukaryota; kingdom Metazoa; phylum Mollusca; class Bivalvia; order Myida; family Dreissenidae; genus Dreissena; species Dreissena rostriformis. The sequence goes on along the minus strand of VMBQ01011102.1, from coordinate 21,569 downwards.
TAATGGACACACATCTCAGCGTATGCCATAAACACATAATTTATTTCATTCACATAACCAAACACTACTTTGTTTTGCCTACATAAGCGACACGCTCATATAGAATCATTATAAAATACCGAGTTCTTTGTACCAGCCATCATATGTTTTATTACTCATCAATCAATTACCGTTATTTTAAATGATTCACTTAATGGGGAATGTTTATTAACATTTTATAAACGTACTGTGAATGTTTAAATAATATTTTTGAATTAACATTTTAAAATTGTTTACGTTGTATTAAGACTTGTGTTAACATTTATTATGAATTGCAGCGTTTCAAATCAATATCATTTCTCTAGCTACAACTTTCTTTGAATAACAAGAATATGCAGAAATTGTTTCATTTTACTTTACTATATGTGCATATCTTTCGAACAAGTCACGTTATCTATAATATGTGCCCTCTTTTGTTGACTCAAAAACTTAAAAATGACTTAAAATTAGGGGGCAACTCTCCGGGGAGCACCTCTCCGGGGAGGGGGCGCCTCTCCGGATACCTCTTTTGTTTTGTAATTTTTAAACGATTAATGTCAGAGCTTATTGTCTTGTATAAAGACACATACATCAATTTAAAACTCTATGATCGATATACAATCCAATTATAAACAAAATTCGTCTTGTTTATATCTGTTGCGTATTAAGGAATGGACCTTATGGGAATAATTAGGATTATCGTTTGGAAGATCGTCACAAAATAGCGTGTTTGTTCAAACAACCTAAAGCTGTATGGATTCACCGAATGATTAAAGTATAAGAGTTAATTTAAAATCGATTTCTTTGGGATAGTTAAATTCAATACAATATTTTACACTGAAAACAATCCAATATTCTTCATATAAGATACTGCCTTTGACAGTCAGTGTACACAGTACAATTGATATTCGAAGGTATAACAACGGTTATCACAATAGGTATATCTAGGTATATGAAGTGCTCTTGAAATCGAGTAAGACATGTTCTAGTTCTGTGTAAGTCTGCAGCGAAATATTTCTATATAAAACATTACTGGCACTATTCCAGTGTGTTCTGTCTGTAACTTTATTAACTGCGGATCCCTTTGTTAAAAGATGGAAAAGACAGTGTTTGTGATATTGCTATTCGTCAACAACATTGTTCCAACGACAACATCAAGTGAACAAATCTTCTTGGGCGGTGTACTCAACTATTATTTGACTGGTTCCCCAAACGGAAACATAACTGTAAGTAATTTTGTTATTCATATGTTATGTTTAAGAAATTAACTGTTTTGGATAAGGTTTTTTCATAAGCCTCATTATTATATAGTAAATACAACACGTATTTTATAGGCAAATATTGAGCTTATAACAGGATGGGTACTTGGGAAAGGCCCTTGTGGCTCAAACTGTTCTAAAGCCAGCATTGGACGATCAACACTGTTCACAAGAAAGACAATGGAAAAAACAGATCAGTATTATTACGGACGATTCCAAACAGATTATAGGGAACGGGGAACAAGTAATACTAGGTTTAGGGATCTCACAAACGAAATAAAGGACAACATGACCGAGACTGTTCTTGCAGTAAGCGAGAAGGGAAACTGGGAGCAGGCCCTCATGAAGTTCTCGTTTCAAATGCTGCCCAACATGCAGAACGAAGATTTAAAGTAAGCAAATGTTTAGTTCATTTGTGTCGCTAATTATAATCCATGACCAATTATAATTAGTTGAATTTAAGTTATTAATAAAGATTAAAATGTGGTTGCATTATATATATACATATTTAGGACCTATTGTACTGTATAAAGGTCCTTAAACCGTCGGAAAAAAATGAATACATATCATTGAAAAATAATGGTCACCAGTGTTTATTGTTTTTTTGTTTTGTTTTTTTTTCATTTTCGTAGTTTTGATGGAGATTACTGGAGAAACCTGAGTCTTCAATACAATCCCAGTACAACAAGTCAAACAATTGATTGGAAAATAAAATGGCATTTACAAGCCAAAATTCAGGTTGAAGAACGGAACGATACCGAGAAACGGAATCACTGTCCAACAACTTTAATACGTCCATACTACAGGTAAAATATCGGTGTATTGGCCGATAAACAACCATGCATGAAAAATAAAGTTTAAATTAAATTATTATTATGATCATCGTATCGACAACATTAAAATACGGCAACAATAAAAAGTAATTTTGTTTCTGTCATTAAAGGATCAAGCTGAATGAAATTTCCACAATAGATATTCCGAATATTGATGATGATGGTGACTTTATTAAATGCTATATCGCCAAAAATATAGAACAGGGGAAGTTAGTTACCGCAACCGGAGTATCAATTACAGAGGTACGTTTATTTAAGTGTTAACATTGTTGTGTATTGTAATTTACTTTTCTATTTTAATAAATGTTGTTGTTTTTTCAAATCGAATTATACACAGCGGTTATTTCGCAATTGTTACAGAAATGTAATGCAATAATAGAAGCTTTCAACTCATTTGGATATATGGATAACACATGGATAGCCATTTCGATTATAATACGAGACTATCCAGCTAAAGTTATCAAGTTTGGAAATACAACCTATACTTCGTCATTGTCAATGTGCAGCACTGCAATACAAGTGAGTGCGTTGTTTGTTAGTGTTTTGTTCTTTTTCGCATTTATTTCTTTATGTATTAATTTCTGGAGGCTCTTAACATACTTCATCACAAGTTCACAAAAAACGACAACAAACATTTCTCGATGAACGAAGTGAAATTTTTCAAAAACCNGAATAATAAACGTACAATACATCTTTTTTCAACATTTGCTTATTTATTACCTTTTGTTTCTTTGTTGAAGACTCTATTAGTCTACTAGAATTAAAACTTGTATGATGAAACTTCAGAGATCTACAGAGAACATTACGGAGAAAAGAGAGTCGAAGAATCGGTACTATCAAGTGGTTTAGGAGTTATTGCCTTTGTTCCTTTTTGTAATGCAAAACACATTTTAAAAGTGTAATTTTAGTATGCAGATCATGACTTAAACAGTTTTGCAGTAATTCAATGGAAACTTCACAATATTTATAATGATTGAACACTTTGAGTGAAAACGCATAGAGCAGGATAAAAAACTTGTTCCTTTATATTTATGACGTAATTGCCCTTTGTTAGATTTAATAAAGCAAAGCATAACACTATAAGTATACAATTGATAGCAATGAAACTTCATACATTTAAAGTGGCCATGGAGAGAAATTGCAAAGTACAAGAATTCTAAGTTGTCTTCTTCATTGATAAAGATCTCTGTTCTTAATTATGTTTTTTCTGCTTTGGATCAATGCTCCATCAGTATTGAAACAAAATCTTACAAAAGCCATATCATAATATGGACATTGAAATCCAATTCAATCATTATTATTTTTAATTCAGTGTCTCTGAGTTATTTTTCATTTGCAACTTTTTCTGATGTGGAATAAATAAATGTGTGTGTGTCCCCCTATTTTGAAGGTAAAGGTCGCACTTTTTGAAAAAAGCTTCGGGGGAATTCAGTACAAACTGTGACAACACTTGTTTACCTTTATATTTAATTGATTATTATATTATCATTATTTAGAAATATAGGCGAATTTATCGTTACTGCAAGAAATATGGGAAATTTCAAGTTATCGGACGTTCAGGAATACCATGGCGATAAGCCTAGAGTTGGGTTTACGGAAATTTCATGGACGCCTTCTTCGGAAGAACACGCTCGTCATATTGTTTGCATAACTGCAATAGATAGTACTGGGTAAGACAGTGGAGATCTGCTGACATTTGGTTTTAAACAATTCATTGATGAGAATGACATCGATGCCAACAAATAACAGAAACGCGAAATAAACCAATATAAACCAAAGAGAAATAAAACAAAACACACATATACCATACAATAACATTGTCGTTGTTTCTCTGCTTTTTAGATTTTTGTTTATTAATTGTGTTTTTGCAGGTTTTCTTAGTTTTTCTTTTCAACTTTTATTTTTAGTGTGGAATCGAAGGAGCAAAGATGTTTCGTTGTAAACGTTCAGCGTAAGTATTAACAAGTATTTTACGAGTCGACTTGCATTTGAAAATACAAAATACTTACGATCTAGCACCATTTTTTTCACTTCTATTTTTTTTAGATACATTCATCACATTTTTATATCTTTTAGCACAGACGTTTAACCAAGGGACAAGCGTTTCAGCTGTAAGTAAAAACAAATGATATTATAGTGCGGGTTTAACAAACAAAAGTCCGCTCATAGGCATGCATTACTTTAATATCCAAGGTGTCGCAAGCAATTGAGCATTAGTGTATGTATAATTTATTCCACACATATTTCGTTTTAGACAAAGCCTTATTTCATAGACGCACCTGGTATTGGCGATTTTCTAAACTGTCCTGTCGATGCAACGTGTGTCATCTCAGTCTTTGCAAAGTCGAACAAGACTGTAACATCCATAGATGTGCAGCACAGTCTCGTGGATTCCTTCTCAACAGGATCACCTTATCAAGTGATACATCATGGAGAAGTGGTTTTCAAAGTGGATTTAACATTTCGACACCCGACATCAGGACATTTGAATATTTGTTTGGAAGCCACCGATTTAACCGGGTAAACATTTCAGTTATAAATGAATTACTTTTGGTTCTTAATATAAGAATGGTACAATTATCAATTCTTTTCTATTTTATTAACTATGCTATATTCGCTAGGTTTTGTAATAGCAAGCATTTTCGATCCGCGTTGACATAAAAATGTAAACATTGTATGCAGATTTTGTTTTATTGTACAAGATGCAACACACCTGATTTTCTAAATGTAATTAATGTAACGTTCAACTAGTCCTCAAAATCGTAACTCTAATAGGTTCGTTTCCGCTATACATCTGAATCAAAATACCCGGGAGCGTAAGTTCTCTTGTTTTTAATAGACAAGTTTCCTCACTTAAGCAACGATACTTTTCGTTTTATCCGCGCAATAGCAATCAAGCGGAAGGGTGAACGGACGTAAGGGCAACTATGTGGGAAAAAACTAAATCCAATAATTAAATAAGGTTGCGGCAAATTGTAACATTTGCAAACTGTTACTTACTTAAAAGACGCCTATTTACATAATGTGTTGTACGGTAGTTAGGCATTCCGTAGGATTTTCAGCCTAAGTATATATTGTCTGTATCAAATATTGTTGGACGAAGTTCCTCAGACTTCCACATTCTGTTTCAGTCAAAAAAGTGACCTTCTTTGCCTAACATTAGCTTTTCATCCTGAAGGTGCGTAGCTTTATAGTATATCTGAAACTTTTTAAGTGTTGACAGCCAATTGTATACATACATTACTCAGTCATAAAGCGTTCATGTTATTGAAATGCTCTCAACATCGATATTATATCCAAAATAATAACAAAAAATAACATTCTCACACTGCTCTATTTGTTTTATAAAAAAAAAATTGAAATGCAACGGTATAAGATTTTGTTTATTTACACGATTAATTTAAGGCACAGATGTGTTTTTGCATTGACCGTTCCATGAATTCCAGAATTTATCACTTTAAATGCATTTGAGTATGTTGATTATTTTCATTGGGTTTATTGATAATTCCATGTTGTCAGTTGTGCACTTACACTTTTACATTATTATTACTTGGTTATGTTAGAATTGAGGTTTCACATGCCATTAAACTGGTTTAAAGCCCTTCGATTTGCATTGACCGTTCCGGTCCGTTGACCCTAGGTTTAAGCACTGTTTTTGTTGAATGTCGTATTGAAGGTATTTTCTCTATTTTAAAGGTCATTAGTTATTATCTAAAAAACTAGCGGGTGGTAAAACGAATTTCCCTCTTGCGTGCATAATTCACATCGCTCTTAAATAGATCAAGGTTTCGATTGATACTTGACATTTTTTACATATTCCTTATATAAATTTAGTGAAAGTATATGTTTGTGAACGGCCCCTAACTTTTGTTGTGGATAATGGTATTTCGAAATAACATAACAACAGAGCGTGCACATAGTTGTACATTTTCCTTATACGAGTGAAGTTTATATTCGTGTCCGGCCCATAATTATGAACTACCTTGACGCAGTTAGCAACATATATAAGACGATGTGTCGAAATAAAGAACCAGCCTTCTATGTTTGGTTCAATTCTGTTTGCTAACTGTTTGGTTGAAACTAAAGCTGTGACTGTACTTTAAGTAGAGCTGTTCATGTTCCTTCGCAAAAATAATATATCACTATTTTGACAGATCCTTGCGTTAGTGCACCATGTATCAATTCCGGGAGATGCGTTATGAGAAGTGATCTTTCTGGTTTGTACGATTGTGAATGTTATAGTGGATACACTGGCAGAACCTGTGAAATAGGTAACGACGTTTGTTTAGTTATCGGTCAGATAAGATAGCAAAGAATGCTAATGGAGCCGTTCAATACCAACACATGCCTAGAGGCATCTATGATGTAGTTAAATAAAATACAACTGCAACGTCAGTGCTTCAAAGCTGTAGTGTCTTTGCAACATACAAATTTGTAGTATTTATTGGTAAATATACAATAATACAATGTATGGTACTTTTGTCATCACGACAAGTTTCGCGTGGAAAGGTTCAGTTAACATTTGTTAAACTTTCGGTTTGAGTGGAATGTAATAATGTATGTACGTACATGCAGTCACAATGAATGGACATACTCATACTTTCATCAGGATGCCATGTTTTCAGCTCCTACGCCATGTGATCCTAATCCATGTGTCCACGGAAAATGTTTTGCCAACGTAAAGCAATACTTTTGCCTCTGCACGAACACACCTGAAGATACACCTAATGGTTACACTGGACAGAACTGTGAAAGGAGTACGTATATTGCAAAAACTTTAGCATGATCCTTATATTTTTTTTAATCTTTATGAGCAGAATATGAATTCAAAACTATGCTTACACGTATAATCGTACACATTGGCGAATGATCTTATCAATAACATGTTCATTGTTAAATACATAATGGTCTTTAAAAGGAACGATTAATCATACATTTCTTTTTAATGCATACGTATCATGCGCATATGTAATTAAAGTAATTCAATTACGGTCATCTTTTTAAATTGGGATTTATAAAATAATTGGTAACTGAGTGTTTTATAACAGATTAATGAGACTTTTTTTAGTTGTGAATACACACATTACTAGTACAATTAGTCTATATGAAGCACAATATATAAAAATAACTATAATGACGTTTCAGGAATAGATCATTGTTCACCGGCGCTCTGTAACAATCGCAGTATGTGCGTTAATGGAATAGATAACCATACGTGTGATTGCTTCCCTAGATACGATGGAGTCAACTGTACAATAGGTAATATTTTTTTTCATAATCACCCAATTGAAAATGTGTTCCTGAAATGCATGTATAGATTAGTTTGCATGTGTAACGCAAATACAACGAAGGGCAGGTAAAGGTTATATTGTCTGAGTGGGCGATAACATAAAAGATATTTGTTGGATTTGGAGGATTATCGATTTTAATTCATGAGCAATCATAGAAAATATATTTTTTCGATGATCACGAGTGAATAAAAATCGATATTCCACCGAATACGACAAAAAAAATTATTTTATTTTATGCTTACAAATGATTTTTTTTTTTTGTATTTTTAGGAAAAAATAGTTCCGGTAAAACTAAGAAAATTAATTTTTACTGTTTATTTTCACTGTTTGAAACAGCGAATTGTCAGTTTCATATCACTGATTCTTCCTATCAAACCACCGGATCGCATAAAATAAGTATTGTTTATTTCTATTCGAATGAAAAATCGGCTAAATTTCCATTCCTTTTATTTACATTTACATATCTTCATAAAAGAGTTGAAGGAAGGAGCACGAAACAACAAGGCTGTGATAATGTTTACCTTTAAGTTTTATGTTGATAATATTACATAAACTCATCAAGGATACACACACTAGAATGGACATGAAACATCAAACATACAACATTAAAGTTGTACCTTGCCCATGATTTGTCGGATTCAAGCTAAGTTTCCTGAAAAGTGAAGTGATTACCAAAACCCGCCACGAAAATGAGAGATCAAAAACTGTAATATTAAGCATGACCTTGATCCTCAGCTAGCTTAATAGGGTCATACACGTTCATTGACCCAATACCCTTAGCAATTCAGCCGAATTGTTAAATAATTTGTCGTGTTATAAAAGATACAGAGCTCATGTATTTGATTTTCAAGTGTGACATTGACATTGACATTGAGTCGTTTTTACAGACTGATGTCGGCCTGCATATTGTTTTAATCATATGAATATTTTAGCCAAGTTTCATAAAAAAAAATTGAAACCCTGGGAGTGTAAAATACTTACGCTTCTGACATTTGATGTTGGCAATTTAAATTATTGCAAGTTTATATTTGGTTTATTTTCTTTCATTTCTGTTAAACAGCAAAACTTCTTTTTCAGATAAGTGTACAACTTCTTCCAGCGAAACTATGTGTATAGGTAAAAATAAATTATGTTATTGTTCACTATTAAGTATTATTTCATTTTTAGAATCAATGTCATTTTATTCAAAATAAATCTTCTGCAAATTTCAGGTAATTGTTAAGAAAATATTACTTGAAAGAGACGTTATCATTTATAAACAAAATGACACTTTAAAAAGTGTCATAAATATATTAATACATGTTACGTTTTTATTGATAATTTCGAAAATTCGTCTGAAATTTAATAATATAATTTACAAACCGTTTCAAATACTTATCTAGTTTTAAAAAACGGGTTGTAGCACGTTAGATATTGCTTCTTAAAGTCCACGGAACGAATCTCGTTGAAGGCAATACTTGAATTCATTTTTTATTCTTGCTTTTATAGTTTGTGTAGACTACTTCTTTAATTGTATATTTGTTTCTATAAACATTTAATAATTTTTGTGAGCAAACAAAAATCGGTTATCCATTCTATAAATCATTGTAAAATTGTCAACCATATCATTATTGTAAAGTAATTTCCCATGTCTTGCTATTAGATGAGCGATTTTGTTCAACGCCTTGTCAGCATTCGGGCATTTGTAAAAACGGAGTGTGTGAGTGTTCCCTATGGTTTACAGGACCTGCGTGTAACAAAAGTAAGTGCACAATTGTATTTCTTCTACACATTTGTAAAAAACAAAACAAGATTGTAATTGTCAATAAAGGTTTCAAACTTAAAGATTTGACGAGTACAAAATTCATGTAGCATATTGATTCATTGAATTGTGAATATTGAACTTCGCACTGGCTGACATTAGATTCTGGACATTGTGCTATGGGTTGACAATCCTTCTCACCATGTCACTTCTGTTTAGTTATTTGAAAAAGCAATATGCAGTTTCTACAGTGTTATGCAACAGACGAACTGATAAGATTGAATTCCTTATACTTAAGCTTTTACCATAAATGTTGTCATTGATATCCTGCCTTATGACCCATTTTTAGTACTCGAGACATCAACTCTTTATGCGTATTACGCTAATTCCAAAATGTCAAGAGTAGAGGTTTATATGTGACCTGATTTTTTAGTTGTAATTTTGACCATGGACTGTGCAGCTGTGTAATTGCGCACAGCATGTTCTCTTATCATGCTTAGAACTCAAACTGTTATTTTATCTAAAATGTCACCCATTTATGGACAATGTTATCAACAGTTCACAGAACTTTGAATGAATTTTTATATTCTACTTTGACCTAATATCGTTACCGTGACCTTAACTGAGACACCTTCTTTATAGGCCAGACGCTCTTTTCCCTTTATGTTACTTCTGCAAATCAAATATTAAATATATCCGAGCCAGATAAAGTGTAAAGTTTTAATATGGTCAGTTTTTCTAACGGCCGTATACAAACCTATATAGAGCCAATAGTTCCTTTTAATAAATTATGATTTTTCTTGTAGATATAGGAGATATTTACCAACAAAGTGGTGTAAGTTTACCTGTTATAGCATCCAAATACATTAAATAAGTAATCAATATGTCAATTCACATTTGAACGCAATGTTCCGAGTATATTGTAGTATGACGTATACTAATGATCGCAAATCAAGCAATTCTGCAAAGCCTACAGTATTAGGAATACCCGTTTATAAATGTAATATAAAGTAAACATATTTCAAAAAATGATTTTGTGCCCACCACCGTTGCGTTCAAACGTAACTTTCTCGACCATTTTGGCGGATGAATGAATTTGGTTGTGTATTTTAACGCTTATTTTATTATATTTTCTTCCAAAAATAGCTTTGAATGTTACCACATTATAGTTGCATGGATATTCATTCACAACCTGTATGATATGAGAAAAACTCTAGTAATAAGCGTTGCTTACTTAATGGAAGATAATATATAATGCATTAGTATTTATTTTTTCAATCTATATTGTGAAATTAAAATATCCGAATCTGATGACGGGTTTCTTTTTAAACGTTAACAGACTTGCCCTTACTTAAGCTGTAAATCTAGAATCCTTGTATTTGCATTTGACATCGTATATTTGACAGAAATGCTCGCTATAATGTGCACTTTCGTTTATTCAGATCGGAATAAAGTTCATCGCGCCCACGCCTTCTACAGGAAGCATTGTTTCTTGTTTTGTCAATAATCAAACCATCAAAGATTGTTTCATAAGCGTACATATATTCTCGTCTGCTGGGTAGGTACAATACTAAATCTTTTTTAATTAACCTTTTTATTTTGATTTTATGTATGGCCACATATTTATCTTTGTTCTCTGATTTAAGCTATTAATACTTGAGATTACCTTACCATTTGTTTTAACAAAACCTTAATATTATTATTATTATTATTATTATTATTATTATTATAAATGTATAAATAAAATACGTTATTTTTTATAAAGGCGTCCTCCAAATATTTCATTTGAAACAACGTCTGCGTTACAAAGTGGAACTTCTCATCTACCTATAGTAGAGCAGATTGCAATTGGTGTCCATAATGTTTACACATGTACGATTGCTATACATGGTCAAACAAACGACATGCACGGACATTATTTGTGTGTACATGCTACAGATAGGTAAGTATATATTTCTTCTTACTTTCCGTTACTTTACGTTGAGTGAAGTATTTTTTTAGATTTATCCAAATTGACTTAGTAAATAAACTATTTATATTATTCGTATTCACTTTGATTTGTCTCACCTGTTACAGATATTACACATTGTATTATACATTATTTGAATAATTATTTGATGTATCCAAGAGTAGCCAGCGACCGTTTTACCTATGTTATAATGCATCAAGACACGATCAGAAGAGAGCAGGTCTTACCAGCTCGTAGCATAGAACAATGCCAGAAAAACATACCAAACATACAGCGCAAGTTAGGAATCAAACGGGGGTCATCGCCTTAAAGCGGTCGATTCGATGCAATGCGGTTTCGATTTAAACGAAGCTCAAAATTCTTCAGATAAAAAGAAATTTGCACAACAGAACAAAAGAAACCAATGAACGGAAAAATGAGCACACAATACAGAAATACCACTGTGTATTTGCATTCGAAGATCATTGTATATACTCATACGGGATTGCAATCAGTTTTTTTAACCTATGGCACAACTGTTATTCTTACCTCACAGAGAAACAGATGAATCAGTAATCATTATCGTAAACAGAAACTTTGATTTTCTAAGTTGATAATTTTATTTTATTTTTGAATTACGGTTAAGATTTAAATCATATAATGATCGTTAGAATAAAAAATCTTATTCGTACCTACAACCTTTATGTTATTCGCATTTTTGTGGTGAAAGAGTATTTGACAAATGTACGATGCTATGAGCAATGGCATAACTAATCAGATTACAGCGCATTTACACAGGTTAATCAGGGACGTTTATAACAGACTTTCCTTTAACGAAAAATTCCATCAAACGTTAATGTTGATATAAATTCATGAGGACAATCTTAACACTTACTTGGGTAGACTCTTTTGCCTTTACATTTCTACTGTAGTACTGGTCTTCTTTGAAGAAGAATATCTAATGTAAACAAACAACACTTTTCTATATGCGCATTTGTTTAAGTTGTACTCAACTTTAGAAAGACAAAAGTAAGCATTCACATTTACAAAAACATGTTTAAATTCTTTATATGTGTATACATACAAGTTTAAGTCTTACTAAGCATATTAAGAAAACAACAACAACAAACACAAGGTTCATGTACGCAAACACAGTTACACGTAGTTGCCGCCGATGCTGATATGAATATAATTATATTCTATGTGAACACACAATTAATGATTTTGCAAACAAAAAACTATTCTTCAATAGAATGTTTTTCTGATTATAATCCTTTACAACCATTGTATTTTCTTTTGTAAAATATCATGTCTAAGTATTTACTACGTTCAGTTAAGTTAATAAAACAACATTGTCAAATAATAAGCTCTATAAGCTTCGAAAAAATATTGTGTGTGTGTGTGTGTGTGTGTGTGTGTGTGTGTGTGTGTGCATGTGTGCCTGTGTGCTTGTGTGCCTGTGTGTCTGTGTGCCTGTGTGCGTGTGTGTGAGTGCGTGCGAGTATGCCCGTATGAGTGCGTGTGCATTTGCGTTTGTGTCGAAAACCAAACACGCTCTACATATCGGGGTGCTTCAGCATAACAGACGCCCGATTATTCGCATTCTTATTTGTCATTCTTTCAGCTTCGACTCGGCGAAAAATGATCAGACTTGTTATAAACTTCAATTTATACCAACCAGTACGTACTGTTGAATATTTTTAAGAAATGTTCGATACACAAAAAAACGTTCTGTTGATCTGATGCAATGTGATGAAAATAGTAAAAGAGTCTAAACTCAACTCTTAATACATATAAACAAAGTTTTGTTATATAAGTTGCATTGACCCGGAAAGTGACTGTTATGTTTAAGTATATACTATATAATATATCATTTTCAACAATATTATTGATTACATTACAGATATCGCCGCTGTTCCAAAGGTAAATATTGCTTATTCCGTAATATGAATGCATAGTAACTTGCCAGTGTGTTTTGTGTTCTAAACCTATTTTTTACACTCGGCAATTGATACNTGTGTGTCTGTGTGCCTGCGTTTATGTCGAAAAACCAAACACGCTCTACATATCAGGGTGCTTCAGCCTTACAGACGCCCGAACATTCGCATTCTTATTTGTCTTTCTTTCAGCATCGACTCGGCGAAAAAGGATCAGACTTGTTATAAACTTCAATTTATACCAACCAGTACGTACTGTTGAATAATTTTAAGAAATGTTCGATACACAAGAAAAACGCTCTGTTGATCGGATGCAAAGTGATGAAAATAGTAAAAGAGTCTAAACTCAACTCTTAACACATGTACACAAAGTTTTGTTATATTAGTTGCATTAGCTCGGAAAGTGACTGTTATGTTTAAGTATATACAATATAATATATCATTTTCAACAATATTATTGATTACATTACAGATATCGCCGCTGTTCCAAGGGTAAATATTGCTTATTCCGTAATATGAATGCATAGTAACTTGCCAGTGCGTTTTGTGTTCTAAACCTATTATTTACACTCGGCAATTGATACTCGCTTATTTGTCTATGAACTGAATTAACGGTGTCGAACTACCGTAATATCTCTATGTTCTCGGACACTCTAAATTTTCAGAAATCCCCTTGTTAAGCCAAAACAATGCCCGGAAGCATTTGAAAATGATGTCGTAAGTGTTAATAGCCATAATGGAACAACGGGATAACGTCAATAAGTGCCAATTATGATCATCTTAAACATATTTATTTTTTTGAAAATTAATAAAGTTCCTATGAAGATGACCTACATAGATTTGTTTATTGACGATAAAGCGATAAATCACCAGTCATTTCTAAACTAAAATGTGCACAGTGTCTAATATATTTAACTTTAATGTATCCTTTAATTTAGGGATTTATCCACTTTAAAGTGCCGACCCTACCGGAGGACAGCAAGTTTGTTTGTTATCTTTCGGAGAGATGCGGATTCCTTCTGGCGACAAGCGTAAAAGATGGAAAATGGTAATACTCAATATATCTCAAAATTATTTAGAGCGTGTATGTTCTGATGGACATGCTTTTAATGACTTTTCTTTATTGAAAAAGTCAACATTCGGCATAGTAACATCCTGTATATCGCCATGTGGATAACATAAAGCGACGCTTCTGCAACTATGATAATTAAAATGATGACAACGATGCTTAAGATGATAGCTTTTATAAAGTTACGACATTTGTTATAATGAGCGAGTAACGGGAATGACAAAGGGATTAATGAATACTGAGAAGTCAACGACGTCCGTGTTGGTTTATTAAACTTCCTAAACTTCATAATTGTTCTTATTTATATTTAAAGTGAGAAAGTTATTAGTTCTGCGGATGGATTGACCGTCTTTGATCCTATATGGGACGGTCAGAGGGCATGCTTGATTACAGTTGCCGTTTCGACTGCGGTTGAGACCACATACACTGCTTGTTTCAGAACAGGGTAACATTTTGCTATTTTTCGCGTGTGTTTTTTTTACAAAAGTTGTTAAAAAACTTAACAGTTTATTAAACAAACAATTTAATTTAAAAGAGAATTAATAAATAATGATGGCAGTTCAAACACTTTTAAAACACTTTGCAAATACATTTCACAAGACGAATCGACTTAAAACTGACTTTATCCAAATCAAATCCAATCCAATGAAAAGGGCCTTCAAAGTAAACTGCTATGTATTTAATGGACACTTTATATTTATTGTGGATAGCTAATATTTGAAAACTTAAACTTGTATTTGTTTAACAAGTGTCTACATTGTTTACAACTGTTTACATACTTTTAATAACATAATTAAGTTAGTTCATATTATTCTTGCAGATTGCAACAATACGATGAAAGATGTTACACAGTTAGCATTATTGACACAGCAAAGGGTAAGAATAGGTCAATGTGTGTTTGTATGTATTTAGCTGAAATGAAATTATATAATTCCATGAAAACGAAACCAGACATTGGTTAATATTGTTGTTTAAATCATGGTGTCTCTTAAGTTATTAATGTGTGAAACGAGAATGGTATGTGAATAGTTGAAAACACGTAGTTTGAATAAAGAGATGGATTTCTATTTCAATATAAATTATAATATTTTACATGTAAAGCACTTTGATAAAAATTACTTATTAATTAGATTAATGAAATATTATATAATACAAAATGAGAAATTTGAAAGAAACAATAGCAAAAAAATCAGAATAATAAAACCCCAAGTGGTCATCGAACGTATGACTTAGAAGAAATGACAGTAGACATCGCTTTTACCAACTAAATTGTCATGCTCGATAAATAACTCCATCCAATCTTGGATCTATTGAACGCTCGCAATGCTGACGTCAAAACGATAAAAACATTCATACATTAAAAGTGCCAAACAAAAAGGCCCCATATAATAATTTGTTTTAGCTAATAGTTCATAAAATATTGTCTTATTAACTAGCGAGATGTATTCGTATTTATGTCATATTATTATATTTACCTTTACATGTATACGCACATATATAGCTTTCCAACATTAACACGGGCCCGTATTCACCAACCCAGTCTAAGAATTAAAAATGAAACAATTCTTAGAACTAATGAAAATAAATCCAGCTTTTGAATATAAATATAGGCTACCACTGATGATTTTGTCATCAACAAAATGCTATTGATGAAACATGATGCAGATAGGGGTGTTTCAAGTTTTACTCAAAAGTAAAGTCCTTCTTATATATTCCACTTCAAAGAATATTCTTTATTCTTATACTAAAGTCAAATATAATTATGTTGTGAATACCGGCCATTTAATATGTGAACTCTAGTTGCATCTATATTCATACTCGGATTTGTTCGTGCACGTATTAAACAAAGTATAAAAATGACAATATAACATTAAGGTAGGGTTATATTCAGTATCTGTCGTTACTACTTTGTTAACAAATATAAACAACAACTATATTTTGCTATAGGCGAGAGACACATTTATTGTTACTAAATGCGGACTCACATGTAGTTTCAAACCAATGTGTGCCATACATAAGGTAGACAACATTTTCATAGAACGTCCATGTTGTACAAACACCTACAATTATTGTGCATGTAAGGATATTACCTACATTGTACTTCAATTCATGCTCAGGTGAAATTTATGTTCATTGCCCCGTGAATACTTAACAAATTAAAACCGAAAACAGCGATTCAACATTTGACCACTACATGATAAACTAGAAATGTGTCACAGACACTGATGCATCAACAGCACTTGTCTTGACGCTGACAAACCGATATTTATTCTAAAGCAAACAATTACAACCGGTCATAACTCAGCCAAAACTAAACGCAAGCACTATTCCTCTTCCTTTTCTATAGTCATCTACACATAAAGGTCTAAAAACTGTGTAAGTGAGATTCAACCAGTAGTTAAAGAAGATTCAAACATTCCAAATGTTGGGACTTTGTATTCTAAAGTGGAAACAAACATACAAAGGGCCATAAAACTTCTAAAACTCGTCTCAGTCAAAGTTTCTTTTTTAATTATGTACACAATAAGGGAACTCCGCTGTGAAAGTTTGACGAGATCCATCTATTAGTTATAAAGGAGTCAAAAGACAGGCGACTATGTATTATATATTGGAAAAGTCGTCGAAGTCCAAATTCTTCCCGATCTTCTACACATTAAGGACATCAACTGCGATTAACAAAGTAGTTAATGAGTTCAAAACACAAGCAAGAAATAATTGTTCATGCATAGGCGGAATGTGTTCTATACAACCTTACACAAGCATTTAAACTAATATAATAATTTGTTTGTACTAGATTCGTGTGGCAGTTCAGGAGACCGTATTAGCGGACACTGTCAGAATGGGGGGAAATGTTTCGCTTCAGCAGACAAAGACTACCAGTGCTTCTGCCCAGGAAATGACTATTCTGGAAAGAATTGCTCCAAAGGTATACGTGTATAAATCTTCATAACGTTCATATTTCATGAGTGTACATTTTATAACAATCCACAATTGTAATCCGGAAATTCACATTGCACTTGTGCACAAAATAGCAAATCAATTATGTATTCATAGAAGTTGCTTTTATCCATACATTTAAGACCTCTTCATTTATAGAAATAATATCGTATTGTATGTCATTATTCTAATTAATCAGGGCCATGTGCATACCAACGAGACGTCTGTTCTGATCATGGATTCTGTCTGACTGACAATGGCATTACCACATGCATGTGCAATGCTGGATTTACAAACGTTTCATGTCAAACTGGTATTGATATTTGCATAAAATCATATTTTCTTGCTTTGTACCTTTTCATGAACTTCGACGGTGTATTTGAATGAGTATGCTAAAGTTTACCTAAAACTCTTTCATATGTTGAGTTATATATCTCTGTAGTGAGTCAGTCTTATCCTTATAGTATCATGCAGCTAGATGCGTATTATTCTTTTGCAGCGAAGTTAAATTCACGTGCATGTTTACAATTTCCTTTTCTAGCTTACAATTTTATGTAGAATTATTTTTTTCAAAGATATAAATTTTCAATCGAGTCATTTTAAATACCCCTGTAGTTTATTCGAAAGGTTACGCCCTTCATATCTGGTACACTTCTTCGTTGTTCATTGCAGACCTCACCAGTACATTAGGAAACCCATTGGCTAATGGAGTAAGTAGAAAATTGAATTATTTACCAATAATAANAATAATAATAATAATAATAATAATAATAATAATAATAATAATAATAATAATAATAATAATAATAATCATAATAATAATAATAATAATCATAATAATAATAATAGTAATAATAATCATAATTGATATACTAAAATCGAAGGATATGCGTTTGTAACAGATAACGATGTGTTTAAGAAAGGTAGTGTGATTATCTTGAGTTTTATGTAGATTATGTAAATGTATAAAAATGTTGTGTAAAACAGATGTGAGTAATTAAGAACAATTCTTGATCAATTCGTTTTATAACAAGAAACGTTGCATATGATATTTTAGCCGTTTTTCTGTTTGTGTTAACCATAAACAATTTAGTGTTTTTTTATTGAAGTATTGTATTTCTAGACATTTCAAAATGAATGCTTTACTATTTACTGAACGCACATTCTATTAAAGTTGCAATGACAACATGTCTGCAAACCCTTACAATGAAGCTTTATTACACTTATGCCCCACATTGTCTTGGGGCCTCATTTTTGTCGGCAATTTTTTAAAATGTCGTTAGCACCATAATATGGAACTATAACGTTTCGTTTTCTTTCAGGCGAGCTTTCTTGCCTTTGGAAAACCGAAGCAAGTAAACTGCAACAAAAGCTGGCAGTGCGGAACGTACGCTTTTGTTAATGGAAATTTTCAAGGCACCGAAAGGTAAAATCGTTATAAATATTCGATGTTTAAAAAATCCTCCCCTGTTCATTTTCTAACGGCGTATAACAGACATATTTAAACCATTTAACTTGAACTAACAAAACTATTTTTTTTCTTCATGATCTTAGATAACTACTTTTATTGAACAGAGTAGGTAATTTTCTACAATTGGAAATTTTCGGATCCTTGTCCTTTTCGAAACATATCTGGATTAAACCTATTTATTTACGCTCGATTGCATAGAAAGTACTTACTTCCTATTTGAAACGCTCTCGAGTCCGTTTCCTGGGCCTAGTAGAACCAGTACTTGATGTCATTGGGGGAGATCTAAAGAACGCTCCCAAAATGGGGATCGAACCCGTGATTTCCCGGTCGTTAGGCGGACACCATATCAATTACACCACGGCGACCTGTAACAAAACATATACCATTTATGGGTATTTATTCGCACCTGCTTATGATGCCATACTGAGAAGAACCAGTATTTTGGAAGTTTTTATGAACTGTTGTCCATTTGTTCTTGAGAATAAACTGGTAATTCATGCAGAAGTGTGGCACCATACCTCAGCTTAAACTTGCACTCATATATTCGTTTTTTGTGTGACGAAATATTCATAGTTTCCATTCATCTTTTAGTCCAATTGTCGAGTTTGGTTTTGTCAGCGAACAACTCCAAGACATAAAACTGGAAACAAAAAAACAACTTTCCCCGAATAGTCCGTTCATAACGAGCGTTACGTTCGTGACGTACGACGTGGGCGACTTTTATTTATGCTTGCAAGCAATGAGCATATCCAGGTATTGTAATATGGATGGTATAGTATGTTTTAGAAGCACGAAATATAAAAACATTACGAATCACTGAAAGCATTTAACCTAGAGGTGAAACGATTTAGCTAGACATGAATCAATTGTAATTGATTTAAATTGCAAACATGACTTATTTGAATTTTACGATTCAGGCAATATTACATCTATACGAGTTTCGACTTGTTTATGCGTAAAAAGTGTTGACAATAGTGAATTATATTTATATGTTCGTATCTACGTCTTTTTTATTCATGTGAAAGTATGTGTTTATATGTCAAATATAAATTTAACCCATGATAGCTAGTGTTGATTGAAACGTCGATAGAAATAAAAATATGAATAAATAACGTGTAACTCGCTCCGATCAGATTTTCGATTTCATAAATCGGGTTTTTGGTCCGAATGGTTAGCATTAGATACAAACGTTTCCAAAAAATTGTATGATTACAAAAAAAGATAAAAAGATGGAAGAACAGAACATGGAAGTGCGTATCGTTGTAATTGATTTGTCAAAAACATGGGATTAAAGTTGTCGTTGAGTTTAGTGTGTCGTCAAATAGTGTCTAATATTTATTTTCAGTTGCATTCGCTTTTTAAATTCTTTCGTTTATGTGTGGCTTAATTAAATTAAAAATTTAATTAAAGGATCATAAAAGGTGACAATCCGTAATTATTACCGATTTTTAAATATTGTTTGCATATTTTATTTATAAAAGTTATCAAAAAACAATATATATATGCAATTGGACATTACCATAAAAAAATAGCAATACAACTTGTTTTGAGCTCAAAACACAGTGTCCTCCAAGTCAATTGTGTTTACAAACAATCAGTTTATTTACATCGCTGTTTACTCGGGATAGCTAAAGCGCTCCTGTGACTAAGGTCACTAAAAATATATCGTTGATTTTCAGAGTTTTGCGGTATCATTCACAAAGTAGGTCTCTTGTTAATGGTTTAAACGTTTGTAGTGATCTAATAAGATACTTTCTGCTGGTAAAAAGTTGTTTAAAATAGAATAAAAATTGAATTTTCTTTCGGTTATTTTTAGCATACGCCACGGCTTTGAGGCTACATACCACGTTAGTTGCAAAGTTGTAAACATTTGTGCCAATAATGAAACGGGTATATCTTCCATAATTCTTGACACCTAAGCTGTGTTATTATCATTTTTAATGCAAGAGTAACTGAAATCCGGTAAAAATAGACCAGTCTATATGCATAATAATTGGATTTGTCACCTTTTATTAGCCTTTAAATAAGCTTCACTGTTGGTAAAGACAAATATAAAAAAAATATGCCCATGGGCCGATATGATGATATTGTACGGCCGGATACGAAAAACGGCCCGGTCGCGACGTCAATGTGTTACTATGTATAGTAACGATGTTCAATATTTTATAGAATCGAGCATACATTGTCCTAGTTTGCGGACGACACTACTGTTTTAGTAGTACTGAACAGTCCTTAAATGAAACGCGTACATGCTTGCATGATTTCATTCATATCACCTTTATTTCTATAAATGAATCACAAGAATATATAATACATGTGTTACATGAGAAATAGATAAACTTATGAAAAAGTAATGTTTTGCATGTCGTATCCACCAAAGCATCATACATTTTTGCCGTCGTTATTAGACCTTGTATTGAAAAAAATGTGATGTAAACAGATGATTTACAATTTAAATAAAAAAAAATGACAACCATCTGCTGAAGTAATATAGTGTTTGCAACTCTACTTTGTAATCAAAGAAAAAGAATGCAAGTGCATATTTGACCTACCCTTTAACTAACAAATGATGTAGATGTTGAGTGGTTGCAATACAAATTATTCAGCTAAACAAATATTTTTTAAATAAAATGAACATTATTTTGCGATCGTGTATGTACTTTTTGCAACCAAGGCGAATACGAGTGTAAAATGAATAAATTCCTTCCAAGTATAAAAGGAACCAAGAAATATGAGCATGGTAATTAAAAACTATATAAATTTCAAAAATAATTCAGAATATTTTGTAAAAACAATGGGAATTGTTTTATTCTTTTGTCGCATAAACTTACTTGTAATATAAGAATGTAGTTTTACTTATTACAACTTTGTTAAAATAGTATTGATAATTCAAACTATTATTGTTGTCCATGCCTTTTTTTATCAGATTTAACCCTTCATCATCTCTGTGTTTATACACCCTTGTATATATATATATATATATATATATTGTTTATCTGGTACAATGATGCTGCAATATCATGTGGATTTTAAAACAACCATACAAAAACGAATATGAGTTTTGT
>VMBQ01011101.1:5621-24267 GCA_007657795.1 Dreissena rostriformis | reverse complement strand
AACCGAAATGTTTACCCGTATTTGTTGCAGAACAAAAACAGTGTCGTTATTGTTCGAATGAACGAATCTGAACAGACAAATGTGGATGTGTCTGCGTTCAGCACGGCAGAAAATCATTTGCTATTGAATGGAACGATTTTCTTTTCGGTTTGCCTTCTCCTGAACTTTCTGTTGTTGTATTCGTTGTTTTAAAGTATTAAGCATCTATATAATCGCTTTAAACATCATATGGTACGCACTTGTCCTACAAATGTACGAAGACTCTCGATTGAGACAAACTTTTTTTCCACAAAACAAGTTATTATATGTCTGGATTTTCGTTTTCCAGCTTTTCAATTTCTCATTTATCAACTCAAACTAATTTAGCAATGGCAACATATGCAATCACAATGCGATTTATCACTTGGTAATGACATCAACCATGAATTATATTCTAAAGGGATCACTTAAATGTCGTATATGTTTTTTTGCCGAGACGAAATTTCATCAATCTCTCAGTAGCTATTGCGAGTTATTCGCACGTTGATCGATACATTTTTGATAAAACAAGTATTCCATTTCATCATACGTGTGAATACAATAGTTTTCCATTATGCCGTAGAAAATTACCATGTCGTAAAATATATATAACACAACGGCATTTTCTTTTGGGTTTGTGTGTGCTTTGTTTACCACTTTATGTAAGATGAGTATCGCCAAATGAAATTATGTAACGATCTGAACGACGCAATACTATTTATCATTACATGGATGAGAGACACATGGAGATTTGTGCTCAGTGACGCCAACGATTTTCATGTTAATAGATGATTACCAGATATTGACAGACTGCTACAATTATATATATATATATATATATATATTTAATAAAATTTCCGTGTCTGCCAGTTTGCCATGGTATATAAGTATCTCGATCAAACGCATGTAAATTAGTAATAAATTGCATATTAGATATGTGTGTTGCATTTATTAATAAACTTTTAATATTAGCATAAAATTTGAATATAACATGACTTTCACAAGACACGGTACATTTAGAAGCAAAATCAAACATAATACCTGTTTTAAAATTCTGACTAGGAAATGACAGTACAATTTAAACGCCATGCTAGTAATATAAGCATTTTCCAAAATATTGATTAAAAGCGTTGCAACGTATTTTAATTGTTCAGTGTTTGATTGATGATTATCTATTAAGAACGTTACTTTTCAACATTTTCACCTTGTTAACCATATCAACATCTGTGTTACACAGATCCATGTGCTGCAATTATAGGCCCGGTGTAAGATACAATTCGAAATTTCGAATCCCAAAATTGCGTTAGAAAATATGTAAGGTTTAAAATGGTATTTGTATGCACAGTATGTGACGATGCCTTGTGCTGTGGCATTTACACTAAACAATCTTCACATTGTATCGCATTGGTCTTATACTATTCATGCTGTGTGGTAATTAATAATGAACACAGCTTTGACTCGACAAAACATTTATATATGATTTTCCGCCATTTTATATACATGAACGATAATGGACTTTTAGAAATCATACGAAATAACCACTGATGTCCGAACATGTAGTGTCAAGGTTGTGCATACATTCACATCAGTCGTTAGTTACGGCTTCACTTGTGCATTTAGAATTTAGGTATTCGGACAAAAGCTCTCTCGGATATTGACTAAACCCTTCAATCTGAGGGAGGGGGGGGGGGCTTACATAAGCTCTCTCGAAATTTATTTTTTCCGGACAAAAGCTATCCAATGATTCAACCATCCCGCGGATACACGCTCTCCCAAGATTTAACCATCCCGGACAAAAGCTTTTTCATATTTTTACTACCCAGCCGGACAAAATCTCTCTCGGATATAATCTCGCACGTGAAATGTGATAGAGACTGTCAAATACTCAAATCCGATTTAATACATTATAGTATTACAAGTGAAAATGTTTCATTAATGTTTTTGTCCTAATGAACTGACTTGATACTTCTAAATGGTTTATTTGGTTTTGAATTAAAAAAGATATATTTGCGTTTGATACATGTCCGCTTGTACATTTACATAGATCGTCTGATAAATTATAACAATGTTTTTCCATTTAAATAAAAAACGAGTTTTATATTACTTTTATACAGGCAATATGACATTGGAATGGTTGTTTGCAAAACAAAACGTCATCGGCAGCGGTATGTTTTGAAGTGAGCTTGTATCCGTTTAAACTTTTGTGCAGGTCCCAAAATGTACGGGTGATCGTTTGTTTACAGATGTTAATTGGCACATGGCTTTTTCCGAAATGATAAAATCTGGAGCGAGCTAAGGACATATACATAAGGGACACATTCATTCTTTATCGTGTTATAACTCATAAAGCACTAGAGTAAGGTTTTGTTTTTGAAACAACTGACTAGATTTTAAAGTTATTTCAAATACATTTTCCATGAGTGACTCTTAACTGCATTTCTTCAAAATAATATTTTCCATTAAAGCCCGAATGTATTGTTCAATCCGTTTTCATTTGCGTCTAATTGGTTAGTTTAAATAACAAACAGTCAACTCGTATTGCCATACATTATGCTGTAATAAATTGTTGATAATGGCACTGGGTCATCTTGGCATATTATTTTTCTCCATGGCAATCAAATGCAACACAAAACATTATTTGCATATATTCCCAAGCGCGATCTCAAAATTTGTTTTATATAATGTTCAGTTGTTAACATACATAATCTTTAATAAGGCTTCCAGAAAGCTTTAATTGCGGTGTATCTCACGAACACGTGGGTTTATTCAATTTAATTCACTTGAGGGAATAGAGCACTTCAACCAAAAGCACTATGCGGTTAGGAAATTAAATTATGACATTGATGATGTATTGAAATTTAAACTTAATTCTGTGAATACCAGACATTTTGGGAAGTAGCACATACCAGAAGTTATGCTTTTGTGTAAGTACATAACGTTTGTAACGTCTAAAAACTTTTTTTTAACAACACGATCAAGAGGATATAGTCATTATTTATGAATGGCAAATGGCCATCGCCCATACACTAAAAGACAACACAAACACTACGATATTATACTTAAATGTTAAAGCAGGGGTCATTACATTAGAGCGATCAATTCCATGATGTTCATATGTTCATTAGGAAAGATAGAACTATCATTCCGATATAAAACCTTCAATAACATTTAACATCACGAATGTTTATATTTTGTTCGTAACATGTTTTGCCATAGAAATAATAGCATACTTCAGTGTTGTTAATCTCTTACGGATATTTTATTAGGTACGTGCGTACGTGAACTTAAATACAACGGAGTACATGAGAACGTAATTGGAATCTAAAATCTTTGATTATAAATGCCGCCTTCATAAATATTGTTTTAATAATAAAGTCAGAAAGAAAGTACTTCGTAAATATTTTGAACACATTATTACAGTGAAATAAATTGTATGTTTCATATGAGGAACATAAAACAAAATATTCTGGCAAATGGGCATAGCCGTACAAATTATACACAGTTTTATGAGCGGGATTTGCTTTACGATCATATTAAATTCACCGTTTTCCTCGAAACGCATGGTGTAATCCTATACTGTCAGAAAAAATATTAATAATACACAGATCTTATAAAGATTTATTAGATAAATGCGATATTATAATATTTCCTTGAATGGGAGGTCCAATCAGTTAATCACTCGCATCGTTACCTCGACACTCGTATACGTTCTGCACGCAACCATAATTTCTAATCACCAATGCATTATATTTAGGATTTGTCAAATGCTATACTTTTACAATATATTCACGATTTAATGCATTTTGTATTGCTATGTAACATGTACCGCTGTCGTGCGGTCTGTTATTAATAGCAGAAATGATCACACTTATCTGATCCTGGTCTTTCTTCTAAAGTTAATATTAAGAAATGACGTGGTAACCGACTTCAATATCTAAATGGATTCTCAAGTTGAAAATGCGGTCGCTGCTTACTTATAATTTATAAAATACTACATGTATTCACTGATCGATATGTTGACAACTGTGTACGCATACTCTTGTATTTGTGTGAGTGTTTAACCCTTACTAACGTATTCATTATTGCATAACTGTACCGCAGTGTGCTTTTGTTTAAAGTGCACTCTTCCTTCAAGTGTATTTGAATTGAATAAATACATGTTTCTGTGAGATGCAATAAAATAAAAGCTTTAGAAAGCCTTATTAAAATGCATTTATTTTAAAACCTGAACACTATCTGAAACAAATTGTTAGATTGACCTCGCTTGGGAATATTTGCAAATACTGTTTTGTGCTGAATTTATCGCCATGGAGAAACATAATATGCCAAGAGAAACCTGATCCACTATAAACGGTTTATAACATTGTAATGGCTGATAATACGATTTGAGTGTTCAAAACTTTTGTTTACTGACACTGACACATTAGATGCAAATAAAAAAGGATTGGAAAAGGCATTCGGTCTTTAATTGAACATAATACTTTGAAGAAATGCAGTTCCCAGTCACTCATGAACAATTAATTTGAAATAACTTTGAAATCTCCCGCGATCTAAACATCCCGGACAAATCCAAGTCGTGATTTACTTCTCTGAACAAACGATCATCCGTACATTTTGAGACCTGCTCACAAGTTGGCCAGGGCATAAGCTCACCTATAAACACACTGCTGCCCATTTTGTTTGCACACAACCATGCCAATATCATATTTCCCGTATAAATGTTATATTGTACTATTTTTTATTTTAATGGAAATACTGTACACTTTTTAATTAATCAGTAGAAATATGTAAATGTACAACAAAATTAACCAAAAATACATACAAGCAACACAAACAAGGACGTCGTAAAAATTAACTTTTTAACATAATAATTATCACGGAAATAATTAATTTAAGAACACTCCATATCCATTAAAATGCCGACTTGATGGAAGTTTTTTAAATAACCGCCAGTAATGCATAAATGGGATTCAGCAAAAGCCAATCAATGGAAACTCATCGCTGATAGGGGACTGTCATACGCAGTTCTGGCTGCAACTCGAGTATTCTGAAATTGATATAATATCAGTCGGAGCTCTGACATTGATTTGCGACAAACGCTTTCTGAACCAAACCTTTTTTTTTGCCAATCAGATGTAAGTCAGAAAACAAATAGTTACATTTATAGTGCGTGTGCCATTTTATGAATGTGGTCTACTAAATGCCGCAATATTTTGTTTGTCCGATATTGCAAATATAAATATCACGGCCAGCGAGGGTATAATGTTCGGAATGTATGGCCTATTAATTCCGGTCCTTAGGTATCCTTTGGTAAGTAAGGTTTGCTTAGACAAAAGCCGAAGATCTTTAATACAATTAGCTTGGTCTGTGTTTGCCTAAATACTGATATGACTTAGCAATTTGCTACAATTGTTTTTTTTATTATAAAGTTACTTTGGTTTGTAATTATATATGAACTTAGTCCTACATTAACATACCCAGGCAACTTTTAAGAAATTATATGGAATACCCCAAACAATTCATTTCGTGTTTCCGTGTATTTAAGGTAGACATTATTTAAGCAATATCGTCAAATAGCAGCATGTACAAACACCAATATTTCGGAATAGGACAATTCCATTATTAAGGCTTCATACTAATTTGTATTAATACATACAGAGTCATGACGTATAATCAATTCAGATACACTTAAAGTGACATATCCTTTTATTTTCAATAGTGCCGCGTCCGGGCGCAGAACACTTACAATTAGTTTGATTTGCGTTACCAATAATTGAGACATGTTGTGTTTTTCGATGTACCTATTTGTATTTGTTACTGGAATAACCGCAATAAGTGTTCACAAGATCAGGAACGTGAGCGTTCATGCGTATATAATCTTATGGAAAACACACCATTGAAAGTGAAACAAATACGAACCAATAATCACAAAATAATGTGTGATTATAGTCAGCATGTCAAAGTCAAAGTAACGCTAACAGGAGCGTTAGGTTAAGTTATACCGTTAGTATAAACGTATTAGTAGTTGTCTCTTTATCAATAATCAAATATGTGATAAAGCAGGCTTTTCAACGATGACATTTCAAAAAATACCACGAATAGAAAGACGGTTCAACATCGACGCAGACTTTGTAGATTTTCCCACAGTCGGCAGGATTGAAATTACCAAAGTAATGGTTGTGGAAACGTCTTGGTTAAGATACACGTTTAATTTGTCATATGCAATTATAGAGCAATAACTGCAGCGCTTTTGTATAGAAGAGGAGGACGAGGTAGAGGAGGAGGAGAAGGAGAAAGAGGAAGACAAAGAAGTAGAAGATCGCAGTCGTTGCAATGATCTCAACAAGAAACTTGACACAGCATGCTGCGTTTAAATTATGTGTTGATACACCAAGCCTTGAAAGTGTTTCTGAAAACCGTTACTCCATACGGTCATTTATGGAAATAATAAAAATTGCTCTGATAAAATGTTAATCATTCCGGAGTATATGTGTTTGGTTGTGCTATTATAATGCTGTAACGTTTACTAACGTATCGATTGTTATAAAATCTTAATTTAAAGGCAACAGTTGCAAGAATGTGAACACATTAAATGTTGCACTTTACTTTATTCAGTTGTAGAGCGATAATTTACACTTTTTGTATTACGAAACTCTACTCGTTTAAATCATTGTATATAGGGTCGCTAATGCTTCCAATTAAATTATAAACAATCAATTATTTGTCAGAGTGTTTAATTTAAAGGTAACTGTTAAAATATTCTGAATAGTATGCATTTGATTTCCAGGATTTCCAAGAATATGGACCAATATAAAGCGTCAACTTCAGATATAACACAATCAATGGTGGCGGGGGAACTCATTTAAATTAAGAAATAATTCGTGTACGTTATAGTTTGTTATCGAAAAAACCACGGCCGGAAGTTTAGATGCGTAGGGGTTAAATCACGAGTGCAAAGTTTCTACCAAAGATTTATACAATGTATCTTATTTTTGCTTGTGTACATGTACTTTTTAATGTGAAGTTCCGCCCATAAAAATCACGTTCGGCTGTTCTGTCGATCAGATCTCCGCCCTCAATAACAGCCGAACTGGATGGCAAAAAACGTGTAATTTCTCCCGTTTGCTTAAATAAGAACAACAACAACTTGTGTAAACTTACATGTTTACATTGTAGACTTTTAATTGACGCATTTGTTTTCATAGCGTTGTATTTTGTCACGTGACTTTCATTCATAAAATACCGGATTATTACGCTGGTGGAAATTGTATCGGCATGTTTTGTTTAGTGTGTGCTTTCAGTGCATAAGCTTCGCCCTTAAATATTGCAGAATAACCCATAGACGATTTTCTTCTTTATTTTTATGAAATTTAGCACTTGCCGTGTGAGAATAGTTTATAATTATAAAACACCTGCGACTTTTAATTAATCAAACACTTACATTATTAAGAGCAATAAGTGGGAAACGTGGCACAGATGTGATTCATTATCCCACCAACTTCAGTAACATAAAATCGTACAAATCAATGTTCAACATACCAATAAATATAATTCACATAAAATGCTTTATTTTTAAATAAATACTAACTTAACATAATTATGTAAAGTGGTCTTTAGAAGTATTTGTTTGAGATCCTCAATAAACTGGATTGCTTTAAGCCCTTGATAGTTTAGCACTTAAAGCCGGAGTAATATTGTACAAGAGTTTTTCATAATTTAACGATGCTCTGATACTGGATAAGAGATATTATATACTTATAAAAAACGTATTTAAAGGGTATTTAAAAAATGTAACGGTAAAAATGATATAAATGTACACACTGATATTGCTATAAAAATGTTCTTAGATACGATTATATTAAGTTTAAAGGGACTGTAAACCACGAATGACGAAAAAAGAAAAGTTCTAAAATACCGTTTTTTTTTACAATTATTAGTTAATATTGATTAAAATAACACGACTGGTATATTACATTATCTGAAAAAGTTCATATTTTCAGTATATTCGGTAATAAAATTTCGCGATGTGAAATCGAAAGTACATCGCGGAAATAGGTGACATAACGATAAACACATTATAAATAACGCAAGTAGATTGATCGTTTTATATACAAAATATAAACAATTCACTATGCATGCACAAATTGCATTTCTGGGTTTACCACATGACGATATTGATCAATCTACTCGCGTTATTTATATTTAACTGGTAGTTACCTGGTATACACACCCAGTAAAAATAAATAAATACAAAAATAAAGTAAAAATAGAAAAACAACATTCTTCAAGTAATGTTATGTACCAGTCGTGATATTTTAATCAATATAAACTAATAATTGTAAAAAATGTGGTATTTTAGAACTTTTCTTTTTTCGTCATTCGTGGTTTACAGTCCCTTTAAGTGAATTGCATGTTATATATAAAAAAATATTTCAAATGCTCATAACACAATTACCATATTTCAAATTCAAAACCGTCGACAATAAATACAATACGTGATAGTTCAGCGGCATTCAGATGGCCCAAACTCGTAGATCTGATGATATGCCAACATGACTGTTCTATTGTGTTCCGACATTCTTAAACAATAAACGAATCATAACCTGGATCATTGTTCATTCACAATTGTGTGTNTATATATATATATATATATATATATATATATATATTGACACAAACGTTTACAGTACGGTATTATCTCTATATCTGTTTTCGACAACTGTCACATTTTAGGCGAATTCTAACATATTAAAATTCAAAGGTGAAACAACTCTGAATTTCCCGATATGTGTTACTTTAAATACCGCAAAAAGTATGTTAAGAAGTTAAATGGATAACAAATGGGATGTCAATCTCCGTTCATGAAAGGTATTTTATGAACATAAACACCTAAAACCTCCCATAATAAATAATTTAACTATCTTATTATTCATAGGTATAGCGATTACGATACGTATCGAGAAATTGGCGATGAACATTTACAAGAGTTGCTGGATACTGCATATGTGCTTCGGCCTAAAGTCTTGGATGGTATATGCATGTTTGTCAATGACGAGATTTGTATTCAAGCTGGATACGCATTAATTATGCTCCCCACATCCAACAGTGAAATCGGTGTATCTGAAAGTTATGTGGACATACCAACGATAGGATCAGTTGAAATAATGAAAGTGTTGATGGTGAAAGAGTCTTGGATCCGGTATATGTTTACAAGACCTTTCACAAAACTAAGAGAAGACTTAAGAGTTTATCGACTGCATATGGAGGAAGAAGCGTATGTCAAAGCGGAAGAAGAAAAGCGTGTACAGGAAGAAGAAAGACGTGTACGTGAAAAAGAAGAATGCCTGTCTTGCAGACTGTGCTGAATATGAAATGCCAATTCACATTTGATTCAAAATAGGTTTTGTGACGGTAATTGCGTTATTTATTGTAGTTGATGTTGAATTTACCGTATGTATGTAATTATCAACCTTTTTCATATTGCACAATTTTACATTTTTTTTTAATAAAAAAATACCTTCACTAGATGCGCATTGCATATACTATTATTTATACACTGTATTTTGAAGTGAACTAATCTTCAAGAAATGTAATTGGGGTTTGTTTCACATATAAGCGTTTTTTTTTAGAAATGCTAATAATAATATAACGTTCTAAGAAACAAATATACACACATGTACATGCTGATTTACTCTAAATCAATCACAAATTATATAATTAAAGTTCAAATCCATATACAAGAAGAAATAGTACAATTAACGACTTGTAAGGCGCTGATTTTAGTGTATATCAACGTCCTTAAATAGGAAGTGATTCACTCGTTATTGATTTATGTTGCCTTGACATAAGCCATTTTAATGCATACAATTTAACACTTTAATGTAGAAAACTGCTTAATACAGTTTTCAAGCGTTTTAATACAAACTTGCTATATTTCACCTCCATGAAGTGTAGATGAGCAAGACACCTTGTTCTTGCCCATAGGTTCACACGTTTCTACAATTATATCAATGTGTTGATTGAATATCATCTACTGCACTAAATCTATTGAATTTTAACTCGAACACAATTCATCGATATGACGTATAGATGTACAAGACACCTTTTGCATGCCTAGTGGTCGACGCGTTGCTGATATTTCTGCTCTTGAACTTAGCCACAATAATAGCTTCTAAGACCCACAGATAATTTAATGAACACATTATCACCTCACACATTATAGGTTGTTTGTATGTTACATATATTTGGGCATTATGTTCCTACAAGTAAATGATATGGGATTGTGTGTTCTAGAATAACGTTATAATTATAGTTTATATTGATGTTTGTTTATTCCGGACTGTTAATTATGTCAAGACGTTTACGGTGTATGAACACTGTTTGATACACATACACAAACTATGCAAACTAAATATACATTGCAACGCTTTTCATCAATAATTTGGAAAATACTTACATTACATGTACGCATGTTACGAGCATTGCGTTTAATTTGCACTGTCATTTAAAGTCAGAATTTTGGAACAGGTATATTGTTTGATTTTGCCTCCAAAGGTACCGGGTCTTGGGGAATCCATTTTTTATAATTTAACGTTTTCTTGGTATTATAAGTTTGTCAATTAATACAATACACACATTAAATTTGCAGTGTATTGATCGCAACTTAGCTTCGTTTGATCGAAATATTTATACAACCTGGCAGAAACGGGAACTTTATAAAATACAATAATAATTTTAGCAGTTTGTCAATATCGGGTAACCATCTATAAACATGAAAACCGATTGCGTCGATGAGCACGAATCTTCACGTGTATTCATATAATAATAAATATTGTTTAGACGTCCAGAACGTTAAATAATTCTAATTGACGATACTCATCGGCCATAAAGTCGGCCACCAAATCACAAAAATTCCCGAAATAAAATGCCATTGTGTTATATATTTAACGATGTGGGAATTTTCTGCGGCAGGATGGAAAACTATTGTATTAACACTTATTAGGAAATTGTATACTTGTTTTATCAAAAATGTATCGATTAACGTGACAATAAATCACAATAGTTTCTGAGAGATTAATGCAATTTCGTCATGGCAAAAACGGATTCTGACAGTTAAGTGATCCCTTTAGAATATAATTCATGGTTGATGTCATTGCATAGTGATAAATTGCATTGTGATTGCATCTGCTGTCAATGTTTATTTAGATTGTATTTATATATGAGAAATTGATAAGCTGGAAAATGAAAATCCAAACGTAAAATGACATGTTTTGTGGAAAGAAAGTATTTCAAAATCGAGAGTCTTCGTATGCTTATTGTATTACATGTGCGTACAGTATGGTGTTTACAGCGAGTATATACATTCTTATTACTTTAAAACAACAACTACAACAACACCAAGTGAAAAGAACAAAACGTTCCCTTCTATTGCAAATGATTTTCTGCCGTACAGAACGCTCATTTAGGTTCACAAGACATGTATACTATTGGAAATCCCCATTTCTATGTGCAGAGCTGTTTATACGACACAAATACTACACACTATTTGTTCTGCAACACATGCGAGTAAAGGTTTAGGTTGCCACGTAAATAAATTCGTTATACTTGTCATTGACGTAAGCATTATTTGATTGATGGTACCATATAAAAAGTAATTAATTATTTTGTAATTTTATAAAAGTGTTATAACCACTCCATGTTTATGACAATAATGTATATTTGTTAACCATAAATGAACACGATAACATAAAAAAATGAATTATGTGTCGAAGAATGTATCATTATTATAATTAATGAACCAATTGATTACAACTCATTAACGACAAACGATTCCCAGATGGGTGTAGCCTATCATCAGATAACTACATTGTGAGACATACGAATAATAGCGTATGTTCAAATCTATGATAAAGAACACCTCGATACAACTGTCTCGTTTAGTCAAATGAATGCGATCGCACCCATAACCGATAACGTGCCAAATCGGTGATGAATTTTGTGGGCACTACTGTGATAACATGGTAGATGGATTAATGTCAGTTATTCCACCAATACCTTTTTGGAAAGAATGGTTTAAATTCATCCCTAGCTTGTGAACGATTCGGATTGGTAAATTAAATCTTCAATTATTCATGTTCCATTTATTTAAAATTAATCACATAACCACATATATAATTGAGAATCGCTTATATGATGTTCGTATATAAAGGTATAGACTACCTTTGTCGTCATACAGGTGATATACACGTGGATGACTCTATGATATTGCAGCCTAATTTAAATATTATAAGAATCGCTGATGCGTCTATTATGGTGCCAGTGTTTGGACAACGCATGGAAGAAAATCTGCATATGCTTCTTGTATGTACTAGGGCTTATAATAACGTCATATTTTTTATATTTTTTTTTTAATCTTTTTTTCTTTTATTTCGTGTTTCGGCAACTGTGGAAGGTTTTGCTTCGCGTATTTCGTGATGTGCACATGCGCAATACAATGAATATATTACATGTCACGTTAATTATTTGGCATACGTCATAAGAATAACCGTGTGTTGTGTGTGTGTTATGCAGATCTAATGTGATAAAGAAATATCACTACAATAAGTGCTTGTACTTGATGTGAAAGAACACATTTGAATTGCATAGGTTGGATGTTTTGGGTTGGAAGATTTACGTGTTTGATAGTGTTATATTGTTTCGTGAATGCAAATTTGGAAATACCGACACAGCAACTGGGATTAAGTTACTACACAGTTGTTGTTGCCGAACGCCCTTATTAGCACAATTGTTCTGTAATACAAAACAAATAATTCAGGAATATAGCACGTTTTTACAGTACACTTGGCGTTTTACATTTTATACTGAAACAATATGTGAATATGGTCTTAATCGCACACCATCAATATTGTATAAAATATATGTTCGGATGCGTTACAAAAATTAGGTCAAACCTTTATTTGATTCGTTCATATTTAACCTGAGTTAATAAATTAATGAGACTGCATAGCATGGCCACACACAGTATTTCGACTAGCGATATTTATCTACGAACGTGTGCACTTTATTGTTCTTTATTAAGGAAGCGCATCCGTAATTGGCATCTTTTCAAATTTAATCTAATGAATTGTTTTCTTAATCAGCATCATTTCACTGAACTACATGTACATGCACATTTTTAGGTAGGCTTTCCATGCTTTTTAAACAAATATACTGATTTTTTAAAAACCACCCCCANCGTGGATGACTCTATGATATTGCAGCCTAATTTAAATATTATTAGAATCGCTGATGCGTCTTTTATGGTGCCAGTGTTTGGACAACGTATGGAAGAAAATTTGCATACGCTTCTTGTTTGTACTAGGGCTTATAATAACGTCATATTTTTTAGATTTTTTTTCTCTTTTTTTTCTTTTGTTTCGTGTTTCGGCAACTGTGGAAGGTTTTGCTTGGCGTATTTCGTGATGTGCACATGCGCATTACAATGATCATATTACATTTCACGTTTATTATTTGGCATACGTCATACATGTAATGCACATTATCATGGTATTCAAACAAGCGAAGTAACACATGATATTTTGGCCTTCAACAAATGATGGAAAGTATCGTTTGGTTGATGGATTATAAAAAAAAACTCTGAAAAATACAATTATGTTGCAACGCTTATTATCAATAATTTGGAAAATACTTATATTACTTATAACACGAGCAATGCGTTTACATTTTGCTGTCATTTCAAAGTAAGAATATTGAAACAGATATAGTGTTTGATTTTGCTTCGAAAGGTAACTGGTGCAGGTCTAGAAAAAGTCAATGTTTTGTATTCAACCTATGTATTGTTATTGTTTATAAATACAATACACACATTTAATATGCAATTCATTGTTCGTAATTTAGCTACGTTCGATCAAAATACTTACATACTACAACATGCACACACGGGCAATCTATAAAAACAAAATTGTATATTTGTAGCAGTATGTCAATATCGGGTAATCATCTATTCATATGAAAACCGGTGGCGTCACTGAGCACGAATCTCCACTTGTCTCCCATCCATTGTATTAAAAATATTATTGTGTCGTTCAGAACGTTACATAATTCAATTTGACGAGACTGATCGAGCATAAAGTCGGCCACCAAATTACACAAAACCTACACAATTAAATGCCATTGTGTTATACATTTAACCATTGGGCATTTTCTACGGCAAAATTGTAAACTGGTGCAAAAAAACCATTATGAACCTATATACTTGTTTTAGCATACAAGTAGTTACTGAGAGAGTAAAACAATTTCGTATCGGCAACAAAAGTATACCGACAGTTTAGTGACCCATTTAGAATATAATAATGTATGGCTGATGCCATTGCAAAGTGATAAATTGCATTGTGATTGCATCTGTTGTCAATGTTAACTTGGATTGTATTGATACATGAGAAATTGAAAAGCTCGAAAATGAAAATCCAAACTATAATAACCTGTTTGTGGGAAAATAGTTTGTCTAGATCGGGAGTCTTCGTATGTTTATTGCTGAATATGTGCGTAGTATATATTGTTTACAGCGAGTATATACATTCTTATTACTTTAAAACAACAACACCAAGTGAAAAGAACAAAACGTTCTCTTATATTGCAAATGAGTTTAACCCGTACAGAACGCACCTTTAGGTACACAAGACATGTACACCTTGGAAATCCCAATTTGTATGTGCAGAGCTGTTCATACGACACAATTACGACACAATATTTGTTTTGCAACATATGCGAGTAAAAGTTTCGGTTACCGCGTAAATAAACTCGGCATGAATGTCATTGACGTAATCATAATTTGTTTGATGGTACCATATGAATAGACTTAATTATTTTATATAACTTTCAAACTATTCAAATGTTTGGTTAAGATTTCGAGATTAAATGTGAAATTGATATCGTATAAACTCGCTTTATCCGAATGCTTATCATGATATGTTATGGCACTGCTCATGCATTACTCTCCCATTATATGACAATAATGCTTATTTGTTAACCATTATGATAGCTGAACACGAACACAAAAACACAATATGAATGATGTGACAACGAATTTATCATAATAATTGATGAACCGACGGAAAACAAATCATTAGCGACAAACGATTTTTCGGTACGTGTAGATCAGATAACTACATTGTGAGAAGTAGGAATACTAGCGTATGCTCGAATCTATAATAAAGAAGACAACCATACAACTGTTTTGGTGAGTCGAATAAATGCGTCTTAACAAACTGCAAGTACATGGCTGATCGCACCCATAACCGATAATGTGTCCAATCGGTGATGAATGTTAAGGGCACTTCTCTGATTACATGGTAGTGTAATTAATGCCCGTTATCGATACCAATTTTGCAATGAATGGTTTAAATTTATCCCAAGCTTGTGACTGATTTGGATTCGGTAAATTAAATGTTCAATAATGTAGGTTCCATTCATTTAAAATAAATTACATATTTATTTGCGAATCACTTACATAGTGATCGTATTTTTGTGTTTGGACTAGCTTTGTCGTCATACAGGTGATCTACACGTGAATGACTCGATGATGGTGCAGCCTAATTCATTTAAACATTATAAGAAATTGTGGATGCGTATATTGTGGTGCTGTTGTTTGAACAACACACAGAAGAATACCTGCATATTTTTGTTCCATGTACCTGGGCTTAAAATATCGTCAACTTTATGAGCCACGGATTTCGGCAACGTTAAAAGGCGTTGCTTCCATATGTTAGGCAATTTTGCGTATTTCGTGACGTGCACAAATGGTACATAACAATGATCAACGTACATTTTACGTTAATTAGTTTACTTACGACTTAATTATTACCGTTTGTTGTGTGTGTTTTTTCTCTCAGATATATTATGATTAAGAAATATCATTAAATTAAGTGCTTGTACTTGATGTGAAAAGAACATTTACATTGCATAAGTGTTTTTTTTTAAAGTTTCGTTTGATTGATTGTTAGATACACACTGAAGTTCCATGCATGTAACTTTGGAAATACAGAGACAGCAACTGGGATTAAAGTACTGCAAATAAGTGTTGACACACGCCCTAATTAACAAAATGGTTCTTCAAAAAAAAAAAAAAGGCATATATCACGTGTTTTCCTATATATACAGCGCACTTGTTGTTTATACTTTATATTTTAACAATATGTAACAAAAAGTAAACACATGTATATATGACATTAATCGCACACAATCAATAACGTAAACCAAATACTTTAGGATGGGTTATTAAAAATGGGTCAAACCTGCAGTTGATTCGTTGATATTTAACCTGAAATTGAGCGTGAGTTTTCTTCCACATTTTATGAAATGTTGAGTAAGTTAATAAAATAATGATATTGCATAGCATTGCCTGTGGGGTAGATTTAGTTATGTATGTCGTGGCAGGGTGATAATACCATAATAGAACTTCATCGATCTACGAACGTGTGTACTTTAATGTTCCTTATTAATAAGCATTTGTAAAGGCAATCAATCAGCACAAAGTAGGCCAACCATATACTCGTCTGAATACAATAACTGCTGTTATTGATTGTGCTAGTTTTAAATAAAAACGTATTTGTATTCTTGGCTTGGAAATTTTAAAACTTCATTTGTATATACGAAAGTTGTACTACATTATGTTTAGACACATTATTAATAAAGTTGCACAACATTCAAATATTCTTATTGATGTATAAAGATACACCATAGTCATCCCTGTCTTGCAAAGACAGTGAATAAGTATGCGAATTAAATTGTTACTAACAGTTTTGATATGCACATTTATTTAAACTGAAAACCATATAAACTTTGAAAGGCATGTATAACATTAAATATGCATATAAACATTTTGTCAAAGTTATTTATTACAGCAATATACGCATTAGCTCACGACGCACATGCAATTCGTTCGCTCCATCGTACGCATGTCCTCTTCTTCTCGGCGAACCGCCTCCTCTTCCTCCTCCTCCAAATAATAAGATTTCAATCCACGTTCAAGGGTACTATACGGTTCAGTAAACATGTATTTCAGCCAGGATCGTTTGACCACGAACACCTTCGTGATTTCTATTCTACCAACATTTGGAAGATCAACGTAGTCTTCGGGCATTTGGAACCTCCTGATAACACTGGATATTTTGGGGAATGTCAATGAAGAATATCCAGCCTGTCGGCATTTCTCATTGTCAACAAAAAGGCATAAGCCCAGGAGCAATCGCGGACGTATACAGTTGGCAGTATCGAGTAGTTCTTGTACGCTTTTATCGTTTATGTCCTTGTAATCATGGAACTTTCGGTACCTACAAAAAAAAAACGCAAACAATTTGATAAACTGTGTAGGAATCGTGTAAAATATGGGGGATATAACATATATATATTTTTTAATAAACACAAATATTCATAATGTCAGTGTATTTTCTAGATCCAACGGATTTCCGCGGTGTTTCTAACATAGTGTGAGGGTAGTTTAGAATCCTTATCGGATCCTGCCCTAAGACAACTATGGTTTCATGTTTGTAAAAAGTTTTTATGTATGTAAAGTTGTCCATTCTGTGTATGTAAACAATTGTTCCCACGTCGAGATGTGTTGCGGTGTAAGTACAGGGTATATAACTGCGAATGAACCATCCTTTATTGGGGATGGGGATTTCATAGTATGTATGCCTCGTTCTGCACCGTAGCTAGGCGCACACGCCGAAGTCTCAAATGGGAATATGTATGTCTGTCAGTATGTCTGTGTATCTGGTTGTTCACACACCTTTCTCCCTATATATAAATAATCGACTGTGAACGAGTATCTATAACTAGATCCCAGAAATAGGAAATAACGTTGTTGTGAAATATAATTATCTCCCTGTTAATAAACAAAAATATTCATAATTTCACTGTATCTTCTAGATCCAACGGATTTCCGCGGTGTTTCTAACATAGTGTGAGGGTAGTTTAGAATCCTTGTCGGATCCTGTCCTAATACAACTATGGTTTCATGTTTGTAAATAAGTGTTTATGTATGTAAAGTTGTCCATTCTCTGTATGTAAAAAATTGTTCCCACGTCGAGATGTGTCGCGGTGTAAGTACGGGGTATATAACTGTGAATGAACCATCCTTTATTGGGGATGGGAATTTCACAGTATGTATGCCTCGTTCTGCACCGTAGCTAGGCGCACACGCCGAAGTCTCAAATGGGAATATGTATGTCTGTCTGTGCATCTGTTCACACACCTTTCTCCCTATATATAAATAATCGACTGTGAACGAGTATCTATAACTAGATCCCAGAAATAGGAAATAACGTTGTTGTGAAATATAATTATCTCCCTGTTAATAAACAAAAATATTCATAATTTCACTGTATCTTCTAGATCCAACGGATTTCCGCGGTGTTTCTAACATAGTGTGAGGGTAGTTTAGAATCCTTATCGGATCCTGCCCTAATACAACTATGGTTTCATGTTTGTAAATAAGTGTTTATGTATGTAAAGTTGTCCATTCTGTGTATGTTAAACATTGTTCCCACGTCGAGATGTGTTGCGGTGTAAGCACGGGGTATATAACTGTGAATGAACCATCCTTTTTTTGGGGATGGGGATTTCATAG
>VMBQ01011100.1:42872-65300 GCA_007657795.1 Dreissena rostriformis | reverse complement strand
ATGCAAGACGTCCTTAAACGCTTATTAAAGATACCACACCTATATTTTTTACAATGATTTGCTTAAACGTGTCCGCACCTGATACCATGACAGAGTGAATACTTAACAAATACCTATAATTGATTTGTTACATTCTTTCTTGTCTAAAGCCTACAATTTGCTGTCATCTAAAAATCTTCTTAATTGTTTTTGACTGTACATTTATTTCATCATTTCATGTTGGGTGATGTAAATGGTGGCTTCGTACCTTAAACAAGTTCTTCAAACATATTTAATAATTATAACAGAATACATTTTGAAATTTTGACATTTAACAGAAATGATGA
This sequence comes from Dreissena rostriformis, assembly GCA_007657795.1. Lineage (NCBI taxonomy): Eukaryota > Metazoa > Mollusca > Bivalvia > Myida > Dreissenidae > Dreissena > Dreissena rostriformis. The sequence continues at coordinate 64,974 of VMBQ01011100.1, read as the reverse complement.
TTTGTGTTATTGATGGGCAGCTCGTACTTTCAGATGGTGGCGATGGGGGTCATATACATGTAGATTGGCTCCTGTCCGTCGTTCGGTTTTGTGTTTCGCGTCACTTGAAATGTATTGCTGCTAAAGTGATCAAACTTTTAAAGCCTGATTACCAGAGTGAGAACTTGCTCACCAGTAGTGTGCACACTTTTGTCAGAAACAAAATCAAAGTTAAAATTTGCCGCATTTATCTCGAAAAGTAACGCTACTAGAGTGAGTAAACTTCATAAGCATATTGACCAGCATGTGATTTTTCTCACCTGGATCCTTTTGTTAATTTTGTTTTACATAACCAGAGTTATAACCCTTCTTAGGAAAGTATTTTTTTGGGTGCGTGTCTCGCGAGAAATCGAAAAAAAAATGTTGTTGGCTTTCATGATTTCAAAGCATGTTTATCAGCATGTGCGTTTTCGCATTATGATATCATAACTAAAAAAATAATTATTTCCAGTTTATTTTTTAGAAAAGTGTATATGAACATTATAAACAGCGAAACTCATTGATTATAAAGATTAAATCTAAGACAGAAACAAGGGCAATGCTTTATAATTATAAATCCGATAAAAAAGCTTAAAAACTCCAGCTCAATTATAACCATATTATTCAGGAATAATAGCAATAACTAATATACATATTATCTGTCTAGTAATGCATTAAACAATATAATATATATCAATGTTAACACATGCTATAAAGTAAGAAAACCATATGTTTGTGTTCAGTTGTTGTTGATTTTGTATAAATATAGGAAACAAATACTACAGATATAATTCACAATTTTCACGAGTCGATATTGGGGATTTGGCAAGCAAAAAGTTTCGTTTTAAGGACAATTATTCAAAGAAAATAATTCCAGAAACTTTCAAATTGTCTGTATGAATGATACAAAAATTAATGATAAGTAAGAAATGCATATACATTCACTAACAACAATCTGCATCATACATTGACATCCCATAATATCAATTAATGGTGGCGTTATCCCTTCTGTGCTGGCGTTTTTAGTTGCGATACCACTATCCCGTCGGATTATCGCATCTTCATTGGAATCGCCGGCGGAACGTCGTAGTCGTTAGCGGATGGATGATATTGAGGCGGCTGCTGCTGTTCCGGATTATTCGCCGGCGGCTGCTGCTGTTCCGGATATTGCGCCGGCGGCGGCTGCTGTCCCTGCGGGTAGGCAGGGTCCGAACACTGCCCCGGATATTGCCCGGGGTACTGCGGGGCGGCGACGGTAGTGTCCTGTTGATTTACGCTCGAAATAACTACAGTTAAGAAAGAAAGAGAATACAAGTGTTTTAAATATAAATATAAAAGGAAGGCAACAATTGTACGGATCGGAAGAAAAAGACTAAACCAAAAAATAAGCTTGAAGGATCGAAAAGAGGTCTTATAATCAGAAAGAGGACTTACGGACCCCAACAATTTACTTAAGTCCGGTTTTTGTACCAAATCTAGACAATTTATTTATGTCTTATTATTGTACTAAATATCCCTTTCATTTGATTTATTTCCATCATAGTTGTATGTTAACAATAACGACAAAATTATAAAGTTCTATTATAAGTACTCTTTAATTTGAAATATCACATACCCATCTGAGTACCGGTATTTGGCTGCAGCACTATGCCAGGAACAGCATTCCGCCGGCGGCAGCAGAAGACACAGACGACCACGCATCCCGTGATGATGCCCACGATTCCGATCACAATACCCGCAATGATCCCTGCGCCCGTTTCGTCGATCATGATTTGACTGCATTTTGCTGCAATAGTAATTGTTACCACTTGGTTAATCTAGGCGAGCTCAATCGAAGCCATTCGGTCAATTTCGACAAGCATGTAACCAACCTGTCAACCAGGCCGTTGCTCTCAGTAAGTTCTATCGTAATAACTCGGTCGATGCTGTTAAGCTCAATCGAAACCACTCGGTCAATCTAGGTAAGCTCAATCGTAACCACTCGGTCAATCTAGGTAAGCTCAATCGTAGCCATAAAGTCGATCTAGATAAGCTCAATAGTACCCACTCTGTAGATCTCGGTAAGCTCAATCGTAACCACTCGGTCAATCTAGGTTAGCTCAATCATAGCCATAAAGTCGATCTAGATAAGCTCAATAGTACCCACTCTGTAGATCTCGGTAAGCTCAATCGTAGCCATTAAGTCGATCTAGATGAGCTCAATAGTACCCACTCTGTAGATCTCGGTAAGCTCAATCGTAACCACTCGGTCAATCTAGGTAAGCTCAATCGTAGCCATAAAGTCGATCTAGATAAGCTCAATAGTACCCACTCTGTAGATCTCGGTAAGCTCAATCGTAGCCATTAGGTCGATCTAGATAAGCTCAATAGTACCCACTCTGTAGATCTCGGTAAGCTCAATCGTAGCCATAAAGTCGATCTAGGCAACTTCAATAGTACCCACTCAGTAAATATCGGTAAGCTAAATCGTAACCACTCGGTCGATGCTATTTAGCTCAATCGTAACCACTCGGTAAATATCGGTAAGGTCAATCGCACCAACTCGGTCAATCTTGATAAGCTCAATCGCAACCACTCGGTCAATCTCGATAAGCTCAATCATAATACGCCTTAATGATGCCATTTGATCGTTTTGGTAGAAACTGAAGAAAACAAGGATATCAGTAAAACTGATGGATGCTCCCCGATGATGCTTTGTCGATATATGGGTTAATTGTGTGGACAAATTGTGACCTTGATAAAATCTATTATAAGCTTCGTGACCTTGAACTTGACCCCAGTGACCTCAAACCTTATCAAAAGGTAGAGGTCCATGCAAGGTACCTACATGCCAAATATGTAAGAGATCGGTAAAATATTGAAAGCGCTATGAGAAACTGTAACAAAAGTCTAGTGTGACGGAAGTGTGACGGACGAACAAAAGGCAACTTTATGCTCCCCATACATATATATGGGAGCATAAAAACACGGAAATAATATTAATTACAATTGCAACGTTAATTTCAAGTGTAACTTCCTATGAATGCGTCCCAGAGTAAATCTTTTAAGCTCGTTATTACGACACAGTATAATCTAATCACCCTTCATATGTAAAACCCTCCCCCTAAAACACCATGTTCATGTATTTTATGGACGGCCAAATCGGCGACTAACTGCAACCTTTTAATAATGTGAAGCAAATGTACAATGCCCGATTGTGTACTGTTCTGAAATAAAACGGGTTATAGAACTTAATTCGTTTTGAAATCGATCAGTTTTATATGTACTGGTATAGCGTAATTGTTTTGACAAATAGGAAACAACCTTTTTTTTCAATCAAAAAAATTTAATTGACGCCGTATTGTGTTGTGCAGCTTATACAACGATGAGAAATACAGCGGCGCACCTCATATTAGTTATAAACCGGTGCGCCACAAACATTTAAACATCGGTGCGTCACAAATTAGTTATAAACCGGTGCGCCACACATTAGTTATAAACCGGTGCGCCACAAATTAGTTATACACTGGTGCGCCACAAACAGTTATAACAGTATATATCTATAACTGTTTGCGAAACTGCTCAAATATGTTCATCTACGTATTGTTATCATGAAACAAAAATAAAAAAGGGGGTCACCTCACTTTTAACAGAGACTTTTTTGTTTAACTATCCCTACCGTCTATGTCAAATTTTCTAAAATACAGCAATTAGGCAAAACCCAAGTGCCGGTATAAAGACTGTTAGAGATATGCATAAACATTATAGATTGTTTACATTGGGATCACAACGGCTTACTAAAATACAACACTAATACAATATTTAATCACAAACATAAGAGCATACAGTATCAAACTCGACCTNAAAAAAAAGAGAGGAGCATACAAAAACATGAAAATTTGCTGATTAAGCTTTTTATTATTCAAGTCTGCTAGCTGGGTTTTCCTGTACCAAAATGTCATAAAACATCTGCATTTAGAATCCTACCATGCATGGTAAGCATAGTGTGCAGTGAATTTGCATAAGTGCGCTCTTTAGAACTCATAATTATTCCAACATAAAACGTATTGCAGCAGAAAATACCAGCAAGTCACAGCATAGGGTAAGGATCGTTTAGAACGCGTAAAAAATGGGTGGTTTATAGCCTAATGACCAAGTGAACTAAAGGTTTGACACATGGCCTAGATTAAGATGTGATATATCACTTCATGTAATAATAGTGGGACTGATAATGAATTGTTTTGTACCTGTTACAAACTACATTAGGGCATGGTTTGTTCTATCTTAAGGTATGCTGCATTTGTAAATAAAGTTCCATAGCTAATCTGTATTTGTTCAATACAAGTATTGCATTATTTGTCCTCCTCAATAGATATTGTTTATTTTGAATTTTGCTTTTTTCACCAGTATTTAATTCATTATTACAACATGCAGTCAGTTAATCTACACAGCCTTTTCCTGGGAAAGCTGGTTTACTGGTACAAACTGGGCATACTGACGTCAGTAACTGACTAATGCCCTGCTTGAATCAGAGGTAAAAAGCAATGCCCTGCTTGAATCTGAGGTAGGGAGAGAATGGCTGTCAAAATAATTTCAAGAAAGTCTAACAAAAGTTATTTGGCCTGGTTGGCAATCGAACCCGTTATGATGCAGTCTACCAACTAGGCTAAGCAGGCCGGGTTCTCTAAAAAAATGAATGTTTAACAAATGAGCCATACTCTGTGAAAAGGGTATTTAATGCATGTGCTTAAAGTGTCGTCCCAGATGAGCCTGTGCAGTCCACACAGGCTAATCAGAAACGACACTTTACGCTTTTACTGTATTTGTCGTTTCAAGCAAGACTATTCTTGAATGAAATACAGTTTAGGCGGAAAGAGTCGTCCCTGATGTGCAGACTGCACCGGCTAATCTGAAACAACACTTTACGCACATGCTTTAAACCCCGTTTTCACAGATCGCAGTTCAAATATTGTCTTACATGACATAAATTGGTTTAAATGCAATAAATGCATTTAATACTGGCAAAAGCCCGAAGGGCGTTGACCGTTCATACATACAGATTTTTTTACAAAACCAAAGACATAAGTCACGTACCTAACAGAGTCAAAAAAATCTTGCCCGCGTCATCTGTTTTCGCGATGCATGGGCAGTTTACTTGAACGATGTAGCAACATAGACACCTCGACAAACGCCATATCGCATGTATTTGCATACCTCAATCAAAAAAATGACAATAATTTCATTATTTTGTAGCGATTGGTACTCTACCTCCATGTTTTATATGATTTTCTCCGCTAAAAATACACCTGTTTGCCTCCCTGTGTGACACTTCCTGTTTCCCATAATGCATTGCAAATGCAAATTGCGTTAAATGTTGTGAACAAAATCTTAGAAAAGATAACCCGTCTTAATGTATTGCGTACTTCCGGTGCACAGTATCAAATAAGATTAGTCTCGAATTTACTTCTTCAATGAATCCAATATTCTTTAGTTAATATTATCCCTTTACCTAAATCGACAATTGTTTAAAAAGTTTGATTTGTTCACAACATGAACGGCCGCGTTTCTTTCGTCGACAACTATTAAAGTCTGTGTGACGTCACTGCTTCGTCAATACGTCATTAAGAAGTGAAAATTGAAACTGACTTTCTGGTGGATGTTTACATTGTTAAAATCAAATAAATAAATGGAATACACTCGATTGGTAGGTAATTATTCAATTGAAATATTGCGTTTGGTTACATTGAACATCAATCTATATTTATATTGCTAAAGATTGCCTTTGATAACATGGAAACTGTTTTCGTCAAAAAGAAATTATTCGCCGATTTTAAATTTAAGGTCAGTGTTATTCAGTCAAACTAATTGAACAAAAAAAAGTTATAATTTTATTTAAAGTTTTGGATTTATTTTTTGAGTATATTCTACATGGTTATTCTTAAGACCCTATCTTTTGTGGTGTATTAAGTTACGTTGTGATTGTAAATAATATTGCATCTCCGACTCGTACTCGATCATTTTCGAACCAAACTGTTTCAAACTGCAAAAAATCAAACTGTGCTTACATACACATTGGAAATAGACTAATTAAACTGTACATTTTATGGATTCTCTTTGATTTTCTTTTAGAAACTGCTCTGTCAAATGCTGGGCTTCACACATTCCATGCAGCATTCTGCTGGGCAAAACTGACTGCGTGATTCGTACTCAACAGTCAACAACGAAGCAATCTGGACCTAACAAGCTTGACCCGGACTGAAACATTAGCAATTGTGACTCTGTAATGTTCAACGTTAGTGGACGGTAAAGAAACTGCAATTATTGTGAAGAGACTTTGTATGTCTGTAAGCAAAAATAATATACAGCATAACAAATATCAGATGTGAAAACAATGTGAAAGAATAGTGAAATTAACAATGTGCAGTTATCAGGCATGTCAAATGAATTGTTAATATTAAAAATGATAGTTCCCAGGCAGCTAAAGACGGTTTTTTTCTGTATTTCTATTACTTCATAAAATGTATGACACAATCAAAAGCGCATACTCTGTTTAGAGACCATTGTGATTTGTGATGATGACTTTGAGTCATAGATTGTATATTAAACAATATCTACTAAGTTGTTTTAGTATCAAATTTCTTGTTTATTATATAAATGAATGTTTATTATTGCTTAATTATAAATGTGCATAATGCAGTGCCTGTAGCACACTTTGCAATATTTGAATTACAAAAGAGTGTGTTGTACACTTGAACTTATACCAATAATTAATAATCCTTGCCTAAAAATTCATTTGACACACCATGTTGTGTATTACCATTATTATTTTGAACATTATGCTGACACTTTGAAAAAGATGCAAATAAGCGAAAATCAGAATTTTAGTCTTGTCAACTGTCTCTGATTAATTTTTTAAAGACCATATAAGATGCGAAAGTGTAGGATACGGTATGCATTTTATTTAATGACTGCTTGTTATTATTTCTTCACAAAAGGCGTACTGGCAGAGTGGAGTCTTTTTTTTTTGGTTCTACATCTTTGATGAAGTCAACTCATTGTCATTTAGTGCCATGACTGAGCGCGTTTTTAAACTAACACACGCGTGGTAGGAACTTATCCGAATATATGCAAACTCATAAGAGTGTGTCTAATACTCCATGCGTTGAGTGCACAATACCAAGGGCGAGAATATTTGGGTATAAATAAACATACTGAATGTGTTATTTTGTTTATGAGCTTGAACATACAAAAACTTGACTTTAATCAATAGGGATGTACATGCAGTTTAATAATCGAGTTGTTATTTTATAATCATGTTCATGTGGAAACTTCCTCATTCACATGCAATAAGCAGCTGCTGTCTATATGTTAAATGCCACATTCAATAATGACTCAATATCTTTACTCTCAAAACATGAAAATGAACTAAATGAAATGAAAATAAACGAAATAATGCAATTAAATTCAGGTGAAACATATTTGATTATATTTTATTTAAATATGGTTTGGTAGATAATTTAATACAATGCTTGTTGATAACAAATACATTTGTGATAATAAGTATTTTGTTGTTTATTTTGTGTTAGTCTCACACATAAAGCGACAGGTACACTCATAAATTTAGCAATAAACTTATGATGTGGGTCTTCATCATAAATCTGAATTTTTGCTACTAGTATCTTCTCCTTAGCGCCAACCTAGTAATGTTCAATCTGTGTACGCCGTGAGCGATAGTTTTAACCAACTATAAATTCCTGAGGATTAAGAAAAATACAATAAGTTCACAACATATCATGTCATAAGCTCTAACAGTGCGGAAGATATGCAAAGAGTATTGTGTCCAAAGGTGATATTTCTGGTCTGTGTAATTTTGCGCAGTGAATGAGGGGTATGCACTTCTTTCAAGATAGATGCAAACACTCCCGCAAGCATTGCTTCGTTTATTAGTTTATTAACATTAATTAAGTAAAAAAAATGTTTCATTTACATATGCAGGGGTTTCATTTACGATGTCGATGATTTAGACGTGGGACCAAAATAATGAAGTACGACACCTTTCACATATTGTTATATATGAAATTAAATGTTTTGTTGCATGATAATGTGCAGACAAATATTACCCATGTTATCGTTAACAAACATCAAATAAGCTTTTGCCCGTAAATTAGGTAGCACCTATTATCATAATATCATAATTCTTCTTTGAAGACACATGGTAGCAAACTAACAAGTCATTGATTTCTGTCAAACTGCAATCCATAATTTTTGAAATTCTTTATAATCCTAGGTAGTTAAAACAGAGTTGAATGTACTAATAAACTTAAAATTGTCCTAGAACAAATCCAGTTTGCTTTTAATAACAGTTATCAAAGGAAGAACCGTTCCTGTCTACTTACTGTTGATTTTGATTGTCTGCCATTTGAACCATATCTGTAATTATTTTGGGTGATTAAAGAAGAAAGGGTACGTTTTCATATGTTGTGGTAAAATTAAAGGGGGTGGGGTAAAGATGAAAATTCACGCCAATGCTTTATTATTTTTCGAAAGCGAACATAAAGAATTTTAATTTCATTTGTCCCGATTTTTACAGACAGACATTGTACCGTTGAACCTTAACATTTTTTAAACGAAGGTCAGAATATGTGATGATAAGTTTAGTTTAAACCTATTTATTTTAGCTCGATTGCATACAAAGCCTTGTGCTTATTTAAACGCTATTGAGTCTGTTTCAAGGGTAGAACCAGTAGTAGGTGTCTTTTGGGGAAATCTGAAAAACATTCTCTCAGTGCGGATTGAACTCATGACCTCCTGGTAGCTAGGCAGACACCATATTCACTACGTCGTTTTCCTTTTTTTTTCTTCAAATCAGCCAGTTTTATAATTATATTGTTTTAATAATTTGTTTAAAATACGCACATGTTAATATTTTATGAATTCATGAATGTATTTTCTTAAGAAACTTCTCATGTAAATATATATATATATATATATATATATTTTTATTGGCACTGAGGACATTATTTATAACGTCCCACCCATAGGTTGCCTGCGTTGCATTCTTTAGCCCTGATTATTGATGGTGTGAATACTCTTATTAGTCTGAGAACAGTTGTTGTTGTTTTAAATATCTTAAAGGTGTCCAGTTAAAAAAGTAGAACAATTTAAGGTTTTCTGGGCTTTATTGACCCTAAAAGCTGTATGATTAATAAGAACGCAATGACAACAATTTATTGCATGATTTTTGACAAATTGGGTCTTGGGAAGTGGGTAGGGTCATAATAGAAAAGATAATAACCTGTTTCAAAAATCTATTTTGATTTGACCAGGAGAAGGGTTGATGAAGGGAAATGACTTGACATTTATGACAATTAGGGCCCCAAAAATGATCCCTTTTATTTGCTTGAGACCCTTTTGGGAACTTGGAGGGCAGTTAAAGTGTTGCATGTTTTGACCCTGTAATTTGACTGATTAAATTGTTCATATAGTTCTCAATGTAATTTGTATTTTAAAAAATTCAATTGTCAGTGTTATCTATATTTAAAGAAGTAATTTTTGTTCAATGAAATCAGTCATTAAAAAATGCAACTGTCAAGTAATAGAAAAGAAAAATAGAACAGATCCCGTGGGCAATGACAAGAATGTGTACAGTTTTGTACAAATACAACATTTTAAATTACATACAATACTTGTTATAGTCATTATTATTTCCCGCCATAGGCGGAGGGATATAAAATTGGCGTTGTCCCTCATTTCGACTGTCCGTCATTCCGTCCGTCCGTCTCTCACAAAATTTTGAAATTGGGAGGGGATATCAATTCAACTAATTTGCTTATTTTACTTGGTTTAATACATATGTACTTGTTAAGCGTAGAGTGGGTGCATTTTTCGCCTGTATAAATTCAAAGATTGGATTCATATGGTGTGCTTATAATTATAAGTGACATTTGTATTCCACTTCAGACAACTGGTAAACATTAAGCAAACCTCGCAATGGGAAAACAGGGTTTAATGCGTATGTGCGTAAAGTGTCACCCCATATTAGCTTGTGCTAATCAGGCATGACACATTTCTAGCTAAACTATTTTTGCTAAGAAGAGACTTCCTTTAAACATAAAATACAATAAAAGCGGAAAGTGTGACTGCACATGCAAATATGGGACAACACTATGCGCACATTCATTAAACCCTCTTTTCCAATAGCGAGGCTTAAGTTTTTTTGCCCCATATACAGCTGTCTGCTACCAAGGGTATCAAAATGTGCGAATCTACCTGGTTTTCCTGTTTAATAGGTTTTCCTCTGAAAGAAACATAATTCAACTAAAGAGCAGAACCCAGTGGCCATAAAATGTGCAGTGTTGAAATGTGTTAAATTATTTAAGTTTGACTTAATTCAGGTGTTAATTACACACACTTGTGTAGGTTCTTTAGATGAAATGAGATGTCTGTATCAAGAGGATTTTAGGGCATAGGTTTGGAATAATTGGTCCAAAAATGTTTTATTTTATCAACAGTGTCGTTTAAGTTTTTGTGTATTGGGTCAAACATGAGAATATGGGCATTAGTTCAGTCTTATGTTCTACATTCAGGATTTTGTGTGTATGTTTTAAAAATGAATTAGTTTATAAATTGTAAATGCTGACTCACTTAATATCTACACGCATTATGATTCACATTGTGCTTCTACTTGTTTATGTTAATAAACTTTACGGTTTTATAAACATGGTTCTGTCTGTAGCTGAACATTGAGTTGAAACCGCTTATAGATTATGAGCCTCACTCCGTGAAAAGGGGGTTTTCTTGTGCATAAAGTGTCGTCCCAGATTAGCCTGTACAGTCCGCACAGGCTAATAAGGGACGACACATTCCGCCTTAACTGAATTTTCGTCAAGAACAGTCTTCCTTTCAATGACAAATACAATAAAAGCGGAACGTGTCGTCCCTGAAAAGCACAGGCTAACCTGGGGTGACACTTAACGACATGCATTAAACCCCCTTTTCACAGAGCGAGGCTCATATAAATTGTATGATTCATGCACTTAACTTATTGACAGTTCTTTTATTTTTCATCTTGTCATTTTATTTATCACAGCCGAAAAATCTCTAAATGGTTTTTAGCTTGATCCCAAACATTATATTGATCAATGCCTCAGGGTCAGAGTGGACCCCAGTGGCAGCAGATGAGGGTCAAAAGGGGCAGGGCACAGCACCCGGTCTATAATACACTTTTATTATCAGGAGATAGGTTCTATACAAGCATTTTTATTGACGTACTGGTGAAAGCTAGGACTCATTTGGTGAAAGTGAGTGATTCAATAAGAACCGAGGCTTCAGCCAATTAAAAGACCCTGCAGTGAAGTCTTGTGTCCTTGTGTACACACCGGTCTTACTGACCTTTATACTAGCGCGAAAGGAATTGTGGGTTGCACTACTTTTTGAACATGGCGTGAAAGCGAAAGTAGGACAGATAAACATGTTTCTTATAATTGCTATTCTTCTTTACGGACATTTGAAATCACCCTTAACCATAATTTAATAACATTTCTTTAAACAACATTCCATTTTAAACACATATTTAACACCGTTTTTCTCATTAAAAAAAATAATTCCTACGCGGAACTATTTTGGCGGAAGCACAAATCCCCAAACCAGTGGAATGTGATGCATCCTAGTATAGAGGTGGCAATAACGCAGTGACGTCACCATCTATGTATAGAACGAGTCTTGTGTAATTAAATGCACATCCTTTTACCTTCGTTTTTATCGACACTCTCATTTCATATACAATGACGTACTGTAAAAAATAACATGTTATGCGGACTGTCTTAGCATAAAACTGTTTTCAGAAAAAAATGAATACATTTTATAAACATACCAAACCGGTCCCATTAATGAAAGTGCTTTTCTATAACATGAGCTTAGCTGAGCGTGGCCATGGTAGTTTATGTCAAGTACGCGATAATTATTACGTGCGCGAGTGATAGCCTTGACATAACAGGCGAGATCTGATTACGTAATAGATTATTGTGAAAACAATACATTCATCTTCAACTTTATGCCTCCATGATTACTCATTTGTTTCGTTTTGTGCCTAAATACATTAAAGTATTCTGTGCAAGCGAAAAAAACAATTTATTTCGATCGTTTACGTTTGCAGAAGCCTTGAAAACGCTAAAAAATGTGAAATATATTGGGCAGCAAACTGTTACATAAACTATTCAACAACTCACAAATAATGTATTCTAACTGTTTGCACCGCGACCGACAATCTATGCAATCTTATCAATACACTAGTTACTTGAGCAGAGCAAATTATTGCTAGTCTATTGTGCCCCAAATACAATTTTACGTCGAGACTATACACATTGGATTGCTTGATTAACGTACAAAAAACAAACTTATAAATAAACCATGCAACAAAATAAAGAGAAAATGTTATTTATGTTTATTGAGCCTTCCTTATAACAGATAACATAATTGACTATGTTCATTTATACTAAAAAAACACACACTTTCGGCACGTTATGATTTTGTATGTATTATGGTCTTGCTACTTTGTAATACAGTTGAGCATGTTATTAAAATTGATGATAAACTAAGGGCTAATGAGTGATCCCCATACATAAGTAGTTTAGATACTTCAGATGACAAGTTCAGTCCTACACTATCCTTACTGATAAATATTGGTGCACATGTACAACATGGCTGTTTTGTTGTTGTTGTTAGTTTGTTCTTGTATTGTTTGGTTGGAGGGGTTGATGGTAAAGAGGGGATGCTGGGGTATTCTAATGCGCTCTGCAACTCGTACAAATAGATTCTGTATATATTTTGCTGATGAAATGTTTCGTTTCGTTCTCTTGTTAAGGTTCCCGGGAAAAAAATCGAAATCGAGGACGTCAAACATATAGTGTGATTGGTATGACCTACAAGAAGTTGTACCCTGCGTAAACAGTCTGTGTTTTGCCGTACATGTCACAGGGACGGTGTCAAAAATTTAGACTAAAACAAAAAATAAAACGATCAAACAAGTTTATCTCGAAAACTGTAATCTGAAACGAGTCAACGCCTTTATACTGAATAAACCTGTTGAATTGCTCGCTCTTTTTAAACTTCGATGTATTTGTTTACGAGTGTCTCGAGTTAAACTATGTCTTTTTAGTAATTTGTTGTATTTTCATGTTTTTACTTTTACCCATTTTTACTTGATTCATGTTCGTTGTATACTATATATTGATCGCATTTTAACACACAGAATGTCATTTTTTGAAAATGGTCACATCTGGGTGGGGCGGAGATTCGCCTGATTACCTTTGTAATGTACAACCATTTCGTTTCGCGGTGTTTGAAGTTTTGCACTTTCGCTCATATAGCAGATAAAGAGCAACATAATAATTGAACGCAAATGAACCTCATCCTAAGTGATCTAGAAATAGCTTAATTATTAAACAATCGAATTAATAAATAACAAACAAATAAAGTGTCATTAATTTGTCTTAGTTTGGAAACATAGATTTTTTTTTTGCCAACTTGAACCTATTATCTCTCAGTGCTTTCAACCTCATGATTAAATCTTACTTTTTCCAAATAAAGAACTTTTTGTTTTACGGACTTATAACATCTTTATTAAGACTTTCTTTTTCATAAAAGAACTTATACTCCCTAACTAAGAAATTGCCATATCTTTATACGTATAAGTATTTTTAACTTGCTTTTACGAACATGCTATAACTAAATAAGGGCTTAACTTCTTATTCATTTTCTGAATACGCCAATCCCCTAAATACGGAAATCGGACGACCGCAAAACTGATCGACTTTACCAGAGTTGTACTAACAAACATCGTCATCGTAACGGTTGATTTAAACTATCGCTATATGATAAACCGAGTTATTTTGACTGTTGCGTTTTGATATTAAGTTGACAATATGTTGTCCTTAAAGTGTTTGGTTCTGTTACTGATCGCTGAAGGTACGTTTACTTTTGTTTAAACATTCAAAATACAGTTAAATAAGATTGGTTGATTCTGTTGTTGTTTTTTTCTCTCTTTTTTTTTGGTCAGAAACATTAAGTTTCAAATATTTTTCGCTAAGCTATCATAGGACCATATTACAAAACCATCCGTCTCAGATTAGGAAGAACTGTTCTTTTATGTACTGAGTACACTAAAATTGTGTTCACGTATTTTTATGGTAAATCTTTTTTGGAGACAAGCGAACCGAACAAAATACGCATTCCATTCGCACACAAAGGCTTTAGAAAATTTACATATTAAACGCGTTACCTAAAACAAATGTATTTTAAATAAACATGATTTACATGTATTACGACCCGTTAACTAGTACTTATTTGCTGTTGGCAATCGCTATTAAAGCTTGTAGCATACCTGTATCCCGTGTTATTGAATCATTTAAAGAACAAAGCAGATACTAAATTATATTTAAATTAAATTAAACTAGTACAGTCAAGTTACCATTACCGGGTCATCACCCATAGCGGATCACTTTGATGTTCAATACTGCATATCGCGATAAATAGTTGACATTTAAGATGATATTTTGCACACAGCATCTTCAATGTCTGTTCTTTAAAACGCATTGATTGAGTCGTACTCGGAGCTACTCTTTGTCAAACATTTCGGTATGCTGACATGAATATACGACTTTGTTGACTTCCGTCTCGTTTCCAAATCGAGGTGGAACATTTTTCGCGGCCACATTCTATAACTCTGTTGGAAAGTAAGAAGTTTACGCATTAATTTCAAGGCCATTTAGTAGTCTTTTTTTGCGTGTAGAAGTTCATTTCAGTTTTGATTGGTGTTCAAGAATTTGCAACACCTTAAATGAAATGAAGAATTAGGGCAATAACGGATCAAGCGTGATAATATGCGTATGGATAATATAATTATATTAAAATATATGCAAATCGTGTTGAGTCTTACAATAAATGATCTCAATCTTAATGTTTTATTTATGTTCCATGTTCAATATTGATGATTAGATATTATTCAAACAATTTACGTGGTTTATAAGGTGCCCATATCTTGTCGATACGTTTAGGATTTGCAACAGATAATTCACACAAGAACACCATGCGTAAAGTGTAGATACAAGATCACATATAGAAAACAATTAATAACAAAAAACATCAATATAATTTATAACTGGCAATGTAACTTGGTCATTGTCAACAACACAGTTCATATTTCGACAGTTCAAATAGCGTGTTAGATGCCTCCCTGAGTGGTTTCGATCACGTGATCCGTTATGGCTACAACTGATCCGTTAATGCATGAATTCTGCGGCGAAAAAAAGGGTATCACAAATACATTTTGCCTGCGTTTAAAAAAAATATGTGCTGAATCAGTAAGCAAAGGCAATATTCAATCAAACTGGTGTAAAAAAGTCTCAAAACATTTATTGCTTTTCACCACAACAACTTTATTACGCTACTGATCCGGTATTGGTAACTTGACCATAACAATTAAAGTGAACCATGATGTACCAAGTTACCAACACGTAATTGGTAGAACAGAACAAAAGTTTGATACGTTTATAAATTGATTAGATATGGATGACCGTAATGACCCACAAGTATTCAGTCTCAACGATCTTTTTGACGAGAACACTATTTAAAGAATTGCAAATTGAAACAACGCTCATTTATTTTTTAAGATACGTTGATCATTAACATAATGATTATATAATAGGCCTATGTTTCCTGATCAAATATTTAAGACAAACAATAAAAAAGACACGTTTTTAAAAGTCATAAGGTAACATCAAACCAAACCCGCCTTTTTCCGGAGAGAAATTGTGTGTAATCTTCCAATAGTAATATATTTATGGCATATGCCTATACAATACTTGAACATAACGGTATCATGACGTCATGTATTTATATATGACGTCATGATACCGGTATGTTAGAGTATGTAAGGGCATATGCCATAAATAACATCATACTATCATATTATTGGGCGACTATAAATCATAAAATGACCAAAACTTGTATCACCAGAATGGTTGAATCAAAGATTGAATAACATGAAGGCGGGTTTTTTAAATTTTATTTGGAGAGTATTAAATTGTTGCTACTGGTATTTCTGGTATTAGCTTAATATTCCCGAACACGAGCTATGGACTCTCACGGCATAACAGTAGTGATACTGGAAGTTCGGAACACACGACAATCCAAACGGCATTCTAAAACCACTAATGATGAAATAAGCCCTAGTCTTACACTTTTAAACTATCCTCTTACTGGATCCGATGACATCGCATACGAAGTCGCATTCAAAAGTCTAATATTACTTGATACAATCTCCCGACAGAGCTGTATCTCTTGCCATTACATCGCTGTTAACGACGTAAAAAGAGAAATATTCGTTGTATGTTTCTCTAACTTACCCAATACACGAGTAAGTGCAATTTTGATAATTAGCCAATAGAACCATTATTCCAATGTACGATGTTTGTTTTCTTTTCAGATTTCAAAAAAACTGTCTACCAAATACAATATTTTGATATAAATTGCTTATGTTAAAGTTAGTGATGGGAACGAATACAGGAAATGATATTCGAATATTCGTTTGACATTATTCGAATATATTCGAATATTCGATTTTTAAACCTCATATTAAAATGTCCGAACGTATGACCGTCCGAAGCAAATTACTATTCCTGATTACCACAAATGCCACTATAAATCGTATCTTATGTGCAGCTTTGAAAAACTGGATAGAGTAATATGTATTTATTTTAAGATCATTGCTTATTACGCTCTTCTTTTTAAATATATACTGTTTAGTTTAATAAGATGTAAGATATTTCTGGAAAACACATTACCGTAATTCTATTTTATTTTAATACTTCTAATTGGTTTGGATTATTTTCCATCGATAATATGTATGCTTTTGGTTTCGCTATTTTTTATGGAATTAAGATCCACGACGATATAATTGGTTTAAATTTGAGAAACTTAATTNCATCGTCATCATCATCATCATCATCATCATCATCATCATCATCATCATCATCATCATCATCATCATCATCATCATCATCATCATCATCATCATCATCATCATCATCATCGTCATCATCATCATCATCATCATCGTCATCGTCAGCGTCAGCGTCATCGTCAGCGTCAGCGTCATCGTCATCATCATCATCTTCAGCATCATCATCATCATCATCATCAGCAGCAGCAGCAGCAGCAGCAGCAGCCGAAGCAGCAGCAGCAACAGCAGCATCATCATCAGCAGCAACAGTCTCATCATCATCATCATCATACAAATAAAAAACAACAACAGCAACACCATCATTCTATTTATCAAGTGCAACAGCATCAACATCAATTTCAGGACTATCCTCAAATTCGTCACAATCCTCATCGTGATCACCACAATCATCGTCATCGAATCATTTCTAATATTATAAGAAGTAGTAGCAGTAGTAATGTTTAATAATAGTATTAGAAGTCTAAGTAGGAGTAGTGTTTGTACTAACAGTCTAAACAGGTTTTTCATAATGAAGACACATTAAAAAAAAGTCTACATTTACCTTTCTAATTAAATATATACGCTCAACCTCCTTGCAGAGATATGATTTGTTTTGAGCAGAGCTCGTATCCAATCAAGAATTATGTAAGTATCATACCGTAATTCAGATCATTTGAACTAATAGCCCTCTGATCATATCGGAAACATCCGACAAACAGCTTTAATGGACTAGTTACGATTTAGCTTGCCGAGATCGACCGAGTGGTTACGATTGAGCTTACCGAGATCGACCGAGTGGTTGCGCTTGAACTTATCGAAATTGACCGAGTGGTTACGATTGAGCTTATCGAGATTGACCGAGTGAAAGCGATTGACCTTACCGAGATTTACCGAATGGTTACGATTGAGCTAAATAGCATTGACCGAGTGGTTACGATTGAGCTTACCGAGATTTACTGAGTGGGTACTATTGAAGTTGCCTAGATCGACCTAATGGCTACGATTGAGCTTACCTAGATTGACCGAGTGGTTACGACTGAGCTTACCGAGATCTACAGAGTGGGTACTATTTTAAGTTGCCTAGATCGACTTAATGGCTACGATTGAGCTGACCTAGATTGACCGAGTGGTTACGACTGAGCTAAATAGCATTGACCGAGTGGTTACGACTGAGCTTACCGAGATCTACAGAGTGGGTACTATTGAAGTTGCCTAGATCGACCTAATGGCTACGATTGAGCTGACCTAGATTGACCGAGTGGTTACGATTGAGCTAAATAGCATTGACCGAGTGGTTACGATTGAGCTTACCGAGATCTACAGAGTGGGTACTATTGAAGTTGCCTAGATCGACCTAATGGCTACGATTGAGCTTATCTAGATCGACCTAATGGCTACGATTGAGCTTACCTAGATTGACCGAGTGGTTACGATTGAGCTAAATAGCATCGACCGAGTTGTAACGATTGAGCTTACCGAGATCTACAGAGTGGGTACTATTGAAGTTGCCTAGATCGACCTAATGGGTACTATTGAGCTTATCTAGATCGACCTAATGGCTACGATTGAGCTTACCTAGATTGACCGAGTGGTTACGATTGACCTTAACAGCATTGACCGAGTTTTTACGATATAACTTACTGAGAGCAACCCACTGATTACGAGTGATTTTTCCGATATTGACCGATGGGTTACAATTGAGCTTGCCGAGATTGACAGGTTGGTTACATACTTGTTGAAATTGACCGAAAGGCTACGATTGAACTTGCCTAGATTGACCGAGTGGTAACAATTCCTATTGCAGCAAAAATCAAGTCAGTCTAATCCTGAGCGCAGGGGCCATTGCGGGTATTGTAATCGGCATCGTGGCCATCATCACGGCATGCGTGGTTTGCTGTGTCTGCTGCTGCCGCCGACGGAATGCTGCTCCTGGAATGATGCTGCAGCCAAATACCGGTACTCAGATGGGTATGTTATATTTCAAATTTAAGAGTACTTATAAGAGAACTTTATAATTTTGTCGTTATTGTGAACATACAACTATGAAGAAAATAAATCAAATGGAAGGGTTATTTAGTACAATAATAGGACATCAATAAATTGTCTAGATTGGGTAAAAATACCNAAAATAGTCTGTACATCTTGCAAAACTCTGAATTGAGAGTAAATTGACGATTGGTTTCTCTCCACATACCCTCCTGTTTGCCAATTATCATCTTTTTCATTGATGACAGCTGTTATTTAAGCAATGACTTATAATGGAAACCAAAACTGCGACTTTGCACATGTACTTATAACTTTGTTGGAAGTGTCTTTGCATTAAAATATAATATTCGAATATGAACTTTGGATTCGAATATTCGGATATTCGGTCCCATCCCTAGTTAAAGTTATTTCTTACGTCATTTTGTCAAGGCCTGATGATTGAAATCAATCTGTGTGTACACGATCTCAAAACCTCTGTCGCGTGAAGGGTTTTCAAATGAATTTGCATAATTATGTATAGCGCATGTTGAAATAGGAGCTGAAATACCCGATGCGCAATCTAGTATAGCTCGAATAATGGAATTCTCAGAACGGAATACCGTTAGGGCCATCGTGGTAACACATTAAAATCCACAGGGCGACAATGCGATAGTACGATGACGACAGTGCGACCATACAATGGCGACAGTGCAAGAGAACGATGACGACAGTGCGAAAATACGCTGGCGACAGTGCGAGAGTACGATGGCGTCAATTCGACCACGCGATAGTACGATGGCTACATTGCGATAATACGATAAAGACAGTGCGACAATAAGATGGCGACAGTGCGATAGTACGATGACGACAATGCGACAATGCGATAATGCGATAATACGATGACTACAATGCGATAATACGATGACGACAGTTCGACAATACGATGGCAACAGTGCGATAGTACGATGACGACAATGCGACAATGCGATAGTGCGACGATACGATGACGACATTGCGACAATACTATGGCGACAGTGCGATAGTACGATGGCGACAATGCCATAGTACGATGGCGACAATGCGATGATACGATGGCGACAGTACGATATGACTATCGCATTGTCGCCATCGTACTATCGCGTTGTTGCATTGTCGCCATCGTACTATCGCATTGTCGCCATCGTACTATCGCGTTGTCGCATTGTCGCCATCGTACTATCGCATTGTCGCCATCTTACTATCGCATTGTCGCAATCGTACTATCGCACTTTCGCATTGTCGCTTTCTGGATTTTAATGTGTAACCACGATGGTCATAACGGTATTCCGTACAAATCCAACTAGGACGTGGGTTAATCAAGTGTTTAAACCTCGATTTATTGTAAAATCTGTGCCAATGACAAGTGGTAAACAAAACGATCTGAGCAAACACATTTAAAGACAATTATTCACAGTAAAATTTTCAAAAACAATTGTTTTAGATTTAACTAAGAATGTATTATAATATATTCAAACCAGCAAAATTACACATTTTTTTTTTAAATATAAGTTTGTGTATGAAACTGAAGTTTATATTGAAATCGCTAAAAAAAAAATGCGTTTGTAACGCCTTTCATCGACAATTTTTGAAAATGCCTGTTTTACTTACGTAGTGTTTTGTGTACGCTGCAAATACAAAAAATCTGCGAGGTGCATTGTTAGAGCGTTAGATTTCGGTTGTAAAGGCCGCGGGTTTGACATTTTAGGCAAACGTTTTATTTCAACTTTCATTCTAACTATTTGTTATAATTATAAAAAAATAATCTTATCTTATACGTTAGGAGGTAGATTCATTTAGTTGCATGTTTCAGAAATACGAAAATATGTGAACAAGTCACTTACACGGTTAACAGGCAATAGCATGGAATACATCCTTTGTGCAAAACAAATTGCAAACATTTAGAAGATTGTGAAGTTTTCGAATGTATTGGAAATGAATGCAAAAGGCTTAAAAATGTTGAATTCAGGGTATGCAGCAATGAACACATACTTAGATTTTTATTGTTATTTAAAGACGGTAAATTATTTCTTTTATACCTAATGATAAAATATGACATTTCTGCAGTGAAATAACAGCAGTGAAAAGAACAAAATTGTTCTTTTCACCGGTGAAAAGAACAAATTATCGGAATTTCTTTTTCTATTTTTAGATTATCATATCAAGATGTACTTCCCTTGTTTATATCCTCGTTTATATTTGTTTCTATGATCACGAGTAAAATAAAATCGATTATCCACCGAATCCAACATATTTTCTTTTAATGTTATGCTTTTTTTACCGTTTATTAACATTGTAAAAGAGTTTAACTGAAGAATTTCCCTGGAATAATGACTTCACTTCGTCAACAAAATGACGTCAAAAATGACGTCATTTCAATGTATTGAGGCACGCCACGGGAGAGAGGGTCACTTTTCAGCGAAAGGGAAATTATAATTAATTTTTTTCTTGAAAAAGGGGCATAAAAGAAACAGAAAATGTGTTCATGTAAGTGTAAGATCGTTTGTTATTTCACTCGTGATCATAGAAAAATAATATTTCACTCGTGGCTGCGCCACTCGTGAAAATATATTTTCTATGATCACTCGTGAAATAACAAACGATCTTACACTGACATGAACAAATATCCTCTATTTCTTTTATACCTAATGATAAAATATGACATTTCTGCAGTGAAATAACAGCAGTGAAAAGAACAAAATTGTTCTTTTCACCGGTGAAAAGAACAAATTTTCGGAATTTCTTTTTCTATTTTTAGATTATCATATCAAGATGTACTTCCCTTGTTTATATCCTTGTTTATATGTTTTTCTATGATCACGAGTAAAATAAAATCGATTATCCACCGAATCCAACATATTTTCTTTTAATTTTATGCTTTTTTTACCGTTTATTTACATTGTAAAAGAGTTTAACTGAAGAATTTCCCTGGAATAATGACTTCATTTCGTCAACAAAATGACGTCAAAAATGACGTCATTTCAATGTATTGAGGCACGCCACGGTAGAGAGGGTCACTTTTCAGCGAAAGGGAAATTATAATTAATTATTTTCTTGAAAAAGGGGCATAAAAGAAAAAGAAAATTTGTTCATGTCAGTGTAAGA
>VMBQ01011100.1:0-41616 GCA_007657795.1 Dreissena rostriformis | reverse complement strand
CACCGGTGAAAAGAACAAATTTTCGGAATTTCTTTTTCTATTTTTAGATTATCATATCAAGAAGTACTTCCCTTGTTTATATCCTTGTTTATTTTTTTTTCTATGATCACGAGCAAAATAAAATCGATTATCCACCGAATCCAACATGTTTTCTTTTAATTTTATGCTTTTTTTACCGTTTATTTACATTGTTAAAGAGTTTAACTGAAGAATTTCCCTGGAATAATGACTTCATTTCGTCAACAAATGACGTCAAAAATGACGTCATTTCAATGTATTGAGGCACGCCACGGGAGAGAGGGTCACTTTTCAGCGAAAGGGAAATTATAATTAATTATTTTCTTGAAAAAGTGGCATAAAAGAAACAGAAAATGTGTTCATGTCAGTGTAAGATCGTTTGTTATTTCACTCGTGATCATAGAAAAATAATGTTTTCACTCGTGGCTGCGCCACTCGTGAAAATATATTTTCTATGATCACTCGTGAAATAACAAACGATCTTACACTGACATGAACAAATATCCTCTATATCTTAAATGTTCTCAATAACTTATTTGCGACTTAAATATGCTTAACGCTGCATAACACATTTATGGCGCATTGCTGTATAACACATTTTCGGCCCATTGCTGTTTAACACACTTGCGGAGCATCATTCTACAACACATGTGTTGCACATTGCTCCGTAACTCATTTGCTGCGCATCTCTGTGTATCTTATTTGCGGCAAATCGCTGCGTTACACATTTGGGTCGCCTCGTTTTATTACTCGTTTTCGTATCATCGCAGTATCGATAATTTGTGGCATACCCGTTTAAAACTAATTTGTGGCGCATCGGTTTATCACTAATTTCTCGCGCACCAGTGTATAACTAATTAGTGGCGCACCGGTGTATACTTAATTTATGGCGCACTGGTGTATTAACTGTTTGTGGCGCACCAGTATATAACTAATTTGTGGCGCACCAGTGTATAACTGTTTGTGGCGCACCGGTGTATAACTAATTTGTGGCGCACCGGTGTAGAACTGTTTGTGGCGCACCAGTGTAGAACTAATTTGTGTCGCACCGGTGTATAACTAATGTGTGGCGAATCGGTGTATAACTGTTAGTGACGCACCATGTAGAACTTATTTGTGGCGCACCGGTGTATACTTAACTTATGGCTCACTTCTGTATAACTGTTTGTGGCGCACCAGTGTATAACTGTTTGTGGCGCACCGGTGTATAACTAATTTGTGGCGCACCGGTTTATAACTAATTTGTGGCGCACTGGTTTATAACTAATTTGTGACGCATCGATGTTTAAATGTTTGTGGCGCACCGGTTTATAACTAATATGAGGTGCATCGCTGTATTTCTCATCGTTGTATAAGCTGCACAACACAACACGGCGTCAAGTCAACTAATTTGAATGAAAAAAAGAAAGGTTGTTTCCTATTTGTCAAAAACAATTACGCTATACTAGTACATGTATAACTGATTGATTTCAAAACGAATTAAGTTCTATAACCCGTTTGCAGAACAGTACACAATCGGGCATTGCAAATTTGCTTCACATTATTGAAAGGTTGCAGTTACTCCAGTTAGTCGCCGATTTGCCCGTCCATAAAATACATGAAAACTGGTGGTTTTAGGGGGAGGGTTTTACATATGATGGGTGATTAGATTATACCAAGTTGTAATAACGAGCTTGAATGATTTACTCTGAGACGCATTCATAGGTAGTTACACTTGAAATTATCGTTGCAATTGTCATTAATATTATTCCCGTGTTTTATGCTCCCCATATATATGTATGTGGAGCATAAAGTTGCTAGTTTGTCCTTCCGTCACACTTCCGTCACACTAGACTTTTGTTACAGTTTCTCATAGCGCCTTCAATATTTTACCGATCTCTTACATATTTGGCATGTAGGTACCTTGCATGGACCTCTACCTTTTGAATAGGTTTGAGGTCACTGGGGTCAAGGTTAAGGTCACGAAGCTAATAATAGATTTTCTCATGGTCACACTGTTTTCCACACAATTAACCCATATATCGACAACGCATCATCGGGGAGCATCCATCAGTTTTACTGATATCCTTGTTTTCTTCAGTTTCTGCCGAAACGTGTCGATCATATGGCATCATTTACACGTATTGCGAGTCCCCTTACTACTGTTGCAACGACAACACTGAATGTTGGTAAGTATGTGTCATCATCATCATCATCATCATCATCATCATCATCATCATCATCATCATCATCATCCTCATCATCATCATCATCATCATCCTCATCATCATCATCATCATTATCATCATCATCATCATCAGCAGCAGAAGAAGCAGAAGCAGAAGCAGCAGCATCATCAACAGCAGCAGTATCATCATCATCATCATCATACAAATAAAAAACAACAACAGCAACAACATCATTCTATTTATCAAGTGCAACAGCATCACCATCAATTTCAGACTATCCTCGTCAAATTCATCACAATCCTCATCGTGATCACCACAATCATCGTCATCTAATCATTTCTAATATTATTAGAAGTAGTAGCAGTAGTAATTTTTTACTTATAGTATTAGTAGTCTAAGTAGGAGAAGTGTTTGCACTAACAGTCTAAAAAGTTTTTCATAATGAAGACACATTTTTTAAAAAGTCTACATTTACCTTTCTAATTAAATATACGCGCTCAATCTCCTTGCAGAGATATGATTTGTTAAGAGCAGAGATCGTATCCAATCAAGAATTATGTAAGTATCATACCGTAATTGAGAAAATTTGAATTAATAGCCCTCTGATCATATCGGAAACTTCCGACAAACAGCTTTCATGGACTAGTTACGATTTAGCTTGCCGAGATCGACCGAGTGGTTACGATTGAGCTTACCGAGATCGACCGAATGGTTGCGCTCGAACTTATCGAAATTGACCGAGTGGTTACGATTGAGCTTATCGAGATTGACCGAGTGGGAGCGATTGACCTTACCGAGATTGACCGAGTGGTTACGATTGAGCTAAATAGCATCGACCGAGAGGTTACGATTGAGCTTACCGAGATTTACTGAGTGGGTACTATTGAAGTTGCCTAGATCGACTTTATGGCTACGATTGAGCTGACCTAGATTGACCGAGTGGTTACGATTGAGCTTACCGAGATCTTCAGAGTGGGTACTATTGAGCTTATCTAGATCGACTTTATGGCTACGATTGAGCTTACCGAGATCTACAGAGTGGGTACTATTGAGCTTATCTAGATCGACCTAAGGGCTACGATTGAGCTTACCTAGATTGACCGAGTGGTTACGATTGAGCTTAACAGCATCGACCGAGTTATTACGATAGAACTTACTGAGAGCAACCCACTGATTACGAGTGATTTTTCCGAGATTGACCGATGGGTTACAATTGAGCTTGCCGAGATTGACAGGTTGGTTACATGCTTGTTGAAATTGACCGAAGGCTACGATTGAACTTGCCTAGATTGACCGAGTGGTAACAATTCCTATTGCAGCAAAAATCGAGTCGGTCTAATCCTGAGCGCAGGGGCCATTGCGGGTATTGTAATCGGCATCGTGGCCAGCATCACGGCATGCGTGGTTTGCTGTGTCTGCTGCTGCCGCCGGCGGAATGCTGCTCCTGGAATGATGCTGCAGCCAAATACCGGTACTCAGATGGGTATGTAATATTTTAAATTTAAGAGTACTTATAAGAGAACTTTATAATTTTGTCGTTATTGTGAACATACAACTAAGAAGAAAATAAATCAAATGGAAGGGTTATTTAGTACAATAATAGGACATCAATAAATTGTCTAGATTGGGTAAAAATACCGGACTTAAGACTATTTTTGCGGTCCGTAAGTCCTCTTTCTGATTATAAGACCTCTTTTCGATCCTTCAAGCTTGTTTTTTGGTTTATTCTTTTTCTTCCGATCCGTAAAATTGTTGCCTTTCTTTTATATGCATATTTAAAACACTTGTATTCTCTTTCTTTCTTAACTGTAGTTATTTCGAGCGTCAATCAACAGAACACTACCGTCGCCGCCCCGCAGTACCCCGGGCAATATCCGGCCCAGTATCCGAACCCTACCTACACGCAGGGACAGCAGCCGCCGTCGGCGCAATATCCGGGACAGCAGCAGCCGCCGGCGCAATATCCGAGACAGCAGCAGCCTGCGCAATATCAATATCCTCCACCCGCTTACAACTACGGGCAGCCGACCCCGGGTCAGGACTTTCCGCCGGCGATCCCGGAGAAGATGCGATAATCCGACTGGATAGTGGTATTGCAACTGAAAACGCCAGCACAGAAGGGATAACGCCACCATTAATTGATATTATGGGATGGAAATGTATGATGCAGATTGTTGTTAGTGAATGTATATGCGTTTCTTACTTATCATTTATTTTTATATCATTCATACAGACAATTTGAAAGTTTCTGGAATTATTTTCTTTGAATAAGTGTCCTTAAAACGAAACTTTTTGCGTGCCAATTGCCCAATATCGACTCGAGAAAATTGTGAATTGTATCTGTAGTATTTGTTTCCTATATTTATACAAAAGCAAAAACAACTGAACACAAACATATGGTTTTCTAACTTTATAGCATGTGTTAACATTAATATTTATTATATTGTTTAATGAATTCCTAGACAGATAATATGTACATGTATATAAATTACAGAATTATTCCTGAATAATATGGTTATATTTGAGCTGGAGTGTGTAAGCTTTTTAAACGGATTTATAATTATAAAGCATTGCCCTTGTCTCTATCTTAGATTTAATCTTTGTAATCAATGACTTTCGCTGTTTATAATGTTCATATACACTTTTCTAAATAAAATAAACTGGAAATAAATTGTTTTGTACTTATTGTGCGAAAACGCACATGCTGATTAGTATGCTTTAAAATCATGAAAGCCAACAACATTGTGTTTCGATTTCTCAAGAGACACACATCCCAAAAATACTTTTCTAACAAGGGTAATAACTCCGGTTATGTAAAACAAAATTAACAAAAGTATCCAGGTGAGCAAATTCACGTGCTGCTCAATATGTTTAAGTAGTTTACTCACTCTAGTAGCGTTACTTTTCGAGTTACATGCGGCAAACTTTCACTTTGCTTGTTTTTCTGACAAAAGTGTGCACACTACTGGTGAGCAAGTTTTCACTCTGGTAATAAGACCTTAAAAGTTTGATCACTTTAGCAGCAATACTTTTCAAGTGACGCGCAACACAAAACCGAACGACGGACAGGAGCCAATCTATATGACCCCCATCGCCACCATCTAAAAGTACGAGCTGTCCATCACTAACAAAAATCATCATTACTGTAGAATGTCACAATTTCAAAATTTATTCTTTTATAATTATTAAATATCTTGGAAGAACTTTTTTGAAGGTACGAAGCCACCATTTAAATCACCCAACGTGAAATGATGAAATAAATGCGCAGTCAAAAACCAATAAGAAGATTTTTTGATGTCAGCAAATTGTAGGCTTTAGACAAGAAAGAATGTAACAAATCAATAATCGGTATTTGTTTAGTATTCACTCTGTCATGGTATCAGGTGCGGACACGTTTAAGCGAATCATTGTAAAAAATGTGGGTGTGGTATCTCATTAGTTAATAAGCGTTTAAGGACGTATTGCATTTGGAAAATATACTTCCATATCTTTTAGAGAATTTGATAACTACCCGGTACATTATTGTATATTGCGAAGATCGTGGTAAAAGAATCCTTGCTTTACAAAAAAGTGTTAGTCAGTTCAAGATTACGTTCAGGGAAATCCTTAACTAAGTATCAAGCACTAGCGTACGAAATACACGTGAACTATAAACTCCATAAAGAAGGATCTTTAGGAATATTACCATCTTGAAATGGGAAATTGACAATATCGAAATTGAAATCATCTCGTTTGTCATAAAGACTGGTTTTCACACCATTTTAAACACATATCTATAAAATAACATGTTTATAATATACCTTTGCTTTCAACATTAGTAAGACGTCAGTCTAGTAATTCAGCATCGGTAAACGATGAACACGACCTAGCTACGGAAAGTTCTAGGGTAGATATTTTGGATATTATGTTCAACGAAAGGAGTATCTATGTTTAAGGTATCATCTTTATATTAACTAGTTAGGTGAAAAGCCCGAATGCATTATATTTGATTTTTTTTTTAAACTAAACTAAGCATAAAGTCTCGTTCATAGCAATATGTGTCATGTTCTGAGAAAATTGGGCATAATGCTTGCGCGTAAAGTGTCGTCCCAGATTAGCCTGTGCAGTCCGCACAGACTAATCCGGGACGACAATTTCCGCCTAAACTAGATTTCGCTAAGAAGAGACAACATTTAAACGAAAAATTCCATAAAAGCGGAAATTGTCGTCCCTGATTAGCCTGTGTGAACTGCACAGGCTAATCTGGGATGACAATTTACGCACAAGCATTATGCCAAGTTTTCTCAGCCACGACACAAATAAGAATAACTAGCAATAAGTGGTGAGCTGAGCAGTAAGTACTCAATTCAAATTATCGTATACTCATCTAAAACGACACACATAAATATTGGGCTTACAACCCCATTCCTCAATTACTATTAAAAATAACTTTGAAGAAATTGTTCCAGATGGGCATCTTACAGGGCAAAAAAAAAGTCCAAGTTCATGCACACACTGAACATATACATATCAATACTTGTGTTGCCATATTTTCGCGCACATAAACACAATAATCTTTTTTGAAATCGTAAGCGTCACTACGGAGTCCGGATAGTGCCATCTATAATCTCGCCCTTCCTTCATCAAGGGCGACATACGACACATGAAGCGATTCACAATATTTTGCGCGACACGCGAAGCGACGCACGATATTTTGCACGAAATATCGCCCTTGTGTAGGTAGCCCAAAAGGCGATATATCGTGGTAAATATCGCGTATCGCTTCGAGTATCGCGCAAAATATCGTGTCTCGCGTTCAAAGGGCGACGCACGAAACACGAAGCGACACACGATATTTTGCGCGACACACGAAGCGATACACGATATTTTATTATTGAAATATCGCACATATAATCCGAATCTCGTGTATCGCGGTCTAATTTCAGAAGACGACACACGACACACGAAGCGAGACTCGATATTTTGCGCGATACACGAAGCGACACGCGATATTCGCACTGTTCAAATATCGCTGTAATAACATCGCCTACTAATTACCCGTACTTTCAAACTTCAGCTCACGAAAGCCAGTAGAGCTGAACATAATTTAGCAGGTGTGGAGGGGATAGTTATCAAAAAGGAAGTTACAACAAGGAAGTTTACTGCCGGTTTCGAGTTTCAAGTTGACTCGTTTAATGTAAAATTGAGCGATACACGCTAGTAAGTAAATAACAAAGGACCGGGATAACTTCTTGGGTTAGCCAATACATTGACTTCAAATCAAGAGCTTTGGTAGAATTTATAATCAAGCACAGGTTTTGAAGTAGGGGCCTAAGGCAAATGGTAAATCACGTGAACAGAGCACACTCCTTTTAACTATTAAAATGTATTTGAATGGAATGCGTCATTGCACAAAACGAAATGAATGCTTTGAAAGAAAATGTGCAGTTTTGTATAGAGTTGTTGTGAAATTTTACAAAAGGCTTAATTAAATGATTTCAAGGTATGAAGCAATTATTTTCAAAAAAATCAGGGAAGACACAAAGGTACGGTATTGATAAAAAATGGTTGAACATTACTGTAACACCGTTTAAAAAACGCGAGAGTCGACAGGCGATATTATTACAGCGATATTTGAACAGTACACATATCGCGTGTCGCTTCGTGTATCGCGCAAAATATCGATCATCGCTTCGTGTGTCGTATGTCGCGGTCTGAAATTAGACCGCGATACACGAGATTATGATAATATGGCGATACTTGAATAATAAAATCTCGTGTATCGCTTCGTGTGTCGCGCAAAATATCATGTGTCGCTTCGTGTTTCGTATGTCGCCCTTTGAACGCGAGACACGATATTTTGCGCGATACTCAAAGCGACACACGATATTTGCGCGATACACGAAGCAACACACGATATTTTGCGCGATACACGAAGCGACACGCGACATTTACCACGATATATCGCCTTTTGGGCTTCCTACACAAGGGTGATATTTCGTGGTTCATTCTCGCGCGTCGCTTCGTGTATCACGCAAAATATCGTGTGTCGCGCAAAATATCGTGTTTCGCTTCGTGTGTCGCCCTTGATGAAAAGAGGGCGAGATTATAGATGGCCCTATCCGGATCCTGTAATTAATAGATCTGTGGTGGTTATCAGCAAAACACGACGCTACTTCGGTTCATCGTTGTTTGGAGAAGGTGAAACGTATTCGTAAACTTTCTGCATAACACATGCGCGCACATTGTTAATTAATAACTTCGTCGGGGAGCATCGCTGTATAAGACTGTTCCTTATTTGATGATATAAGAAAATTGTATTTACATAATTATTACTGGAAAAGACCAAAAATGATAACATTTATTGATTAAATGAAATCTGATAGTACACGTACCAACAGAAACTTAGCCATGTTTGTAAAAAAAACATTTATTCAAAGAAACCTTTATAAATAGTATTATGATTAATTGTGTACGATTTATTACGCAAACAAGACTCCTCGCTCTCTTGTAGATTGGGGTTTGTTATTTTTTACGTCATAGCTATAAAATTGTTACATAAATTCTTAATGCTGCAATCAAATTGTCCTATACCTTTTCATGTATAAATACTTTATTTAACAACTTATGAAATTTAAACCTGATCATATCTCATTCCTTTATATATGTTACTTTGTTTTTGAACATGCGTACTCATCGACAGTATGTCTATTGCATATTGAATAAGCCATGAACCATATCTATATTACTCATAGATGTAAAATTCATGCGTGATGCATCGCATTGCTGTATACTTTCTTTGTTGCACATCGCTGTATAACTCACTACCTTAAAGGGACTTGTTCACAGATTTTGGCATGTGTTGAAATTTGTCATTCAATGCTTTAATTTGATGAATATAAACATCAGCACTTAAGAGCTAAAATATATACACAAGAATAAAAGTAAACTAAGAAAAAAGAGAGAAGAAAAGTTAACCACGACAAGGCTTGAACCAATGACCCATGGAGTAAAAGCCAAGCGCCGAAACCACTAAGCCATCCGTCTTCACGTTTGTTTGTGTGTAATGCAAAGTTTATGTTCGGGTCGTCGTTGACAATGCGACAGTACGATTACGACAATGCGACACTGCGACAATACGATGGTGACAGTACGATGGCAACAATGCGATAGTACGATGGCGACAATGCTACAACGCGATAGTACGATGGCGACAATGCGATAGTCATCGTACTGTCGTCATCGTATTATCGCATTGTCGCCATTGCAGAAACAAAATAGATGACTTTATAAAGATGTACTTTGAAAGAGGTTACAGTTATAATGAAATCAAATTCTTATTAAGTTATATAATAAGTATTGATGTAAGGTATGCCGAACTGTTAAGTATTTTTAAAAGTGGCTCCATCTAGGTAAACATACGATGTGCGGATGTGTACCGGAAGGCGATATACGACAATGCGACAGTACGATGACGACAATGCAACAATGCGACAATACGATGGCGATAGTACGATAACGCGATAGTACGATGGCAACAATGCCATGATACAATGGCGACAGTACGATATGACTATCGAAGTGTCGCCATCGTACTATCGCGTTGTCGTACTGTCGTCATCGTATTATCACATTGTCGCCATCGTTCTATCGCACTGTCGCCATCGTATTGTCGCACTATTGCATTGTCGCCATCGTACTATCGCATTGTCGCCATCCATCGTACTATCGCATTGTCGCCATCGTTCTATCGCATTGTCGCCATCGAACTATCGCACTATCGCATTGTCGCCCTCTGGATTTTAATGTGTAACCACGATGACCCTAACGGTATTCCGTAGTATCGGTATTATATATCGGTACAATTACGTTTAATTCATGAATAAACGCAACCACCGTTTATCCCACGAGTGAATAAATTGTTAATATCAGACGATGAATGTATACCTATATCCGGTTGGCAATATTTATGTATAACTTAGCTTCAAATGCAATTCATTTTGGTTTTTTGAACATTTTGCAACATATAATCTAAAATACGTATATAGTATGCACACATAATTCACGGCTGGATAGGTCCTTTATTGCAATTCTGTTTTAAATGCACACTCAAGAAGGAATAGCATCCAATAATTGTGAACATATTTGGTCATGGCCGGTTGGGTCTTATGACTACCGAATACCGTATTTAAAACACTTGTATTATCTTTCTTTCTTTACTGTAGTTATTAGTTACATGCGGCAATTGCGACGTCAAATCAAGAGCTTTGGTAGAATTTATTATCAAGCACATATTTTAAAGTTAGGCAATTTATAAATCAAGTGAACAGAGCACACTCCTTTTAATTTAATTTAATAATATTGTAATTGAATGGAATGCGTCATTGCACAAAACGAAATAAATGCGCTGAAAGAAAATGTGCAGATTTGTATAGAGTTGGAATTAAAAAAAAAAGGCTTAGTAATAATGATCTCAAGGTATGAAGCAAAACACGATGCTACTTCGGTTCATCGTTATTTGGAGAAGATGAAAAGTATACATAAACTTTCTGCATAACTCATTCGCGCACATTGTTAGCATCGCTGTATAAGAATGTTTCTTATATGATGATATTAAAAAATTGTATATTAACAGTTATTACTGGAAAAGACCAAACATAGTGAAATTTATTGATTTAATGACATCTGATAATACAAGTACCAACAGAAACTTAGCCATATGTGTAAAAAAGCATTTATTCGAAGAAACATCTATAAACATTATTACGATTAATTGTATACAATTTATTACGCAAACTAGACTTCTCGCTCTGTTGTAGATTGGGCTTTGCTGTTTTTTATGTTATAGCTATAAAACTGTTTAATAAATTCTTAATTTTAAAATCAAGTTTTCTTATGTTTTTGAACATGTGTACTCATGGATATGTCTGAAATGTAATTTATCAATGTGCTACCTTTACATTTAAACAAAGCAAATATTAAATAGAACACAAAAATGTCATTTTTAGAAAATGCTCTCATCTGGGTGTGGCTGTAACTTTTCCCATACATTATGAAGAAGTGAAACTCCAGAAGCTGCAGCAGTATTGCAGTTTTATCATACACACCTTTGTGGTATATTGTATAACCAATTTGAGATTCGCTTGATAACCTTCGTAATGTACAACCATTTCATTTCGCGGTGTTTGAAGTTTTGCACTTTCGCTCATATAGCAGATACAGAGCAACATTATAATTAAACGCACATGCACATCATTAGTGATAGAAAATGTAGCTAAATTATTAAACTTAAGATTTAATAAATTACAAACAAATGAAGTGTCATACATATTTTCCTAGTTTGGACAGCGTCAACTTAGTCGGGTTTTTTCCCAACTAGGACCTATTATCTCTCAATGCTACCTACTCCATGATTAAAGCTTATTTTTTCTGAATAAAGACTTGAATTCTCATAACAAAGGCTAATAATGTTCTAATATCAGTTTTAATACAGCTGGGAATAACATCCTCCTATTGAATACATGTGCTTACTTAGTCCTTTAATTACTAATACTAGTAAAACTCGCTTTAAAAAAAAAAAAAAATCGTATAACGGACTTATACAATCTTTATTAGGACGTTCTTTTTCATAAGACCAAATAATCCCTAACTTAGAAATTGCCTTATCGTTATAATGTATAAGGACTTATAACTTCCTTTTACGGACTTGCTATAACTAAATTAGGGCTTACATTCTCCTAATTATAAACTTATTATTCATTTTCTGAATACGCCAATCCCCTAAATACGGAAATCGGGGGACCGCAAAACTGATCGACTTTACCAGAGTTGTACTTGCAAACGTCGTCATAGTAACGGTTGATTTAAACTTTCGCGGTATGAAAAATCGAGTTATTTTGACTGTTGCGTTTTGATATTAAGTTGACAATATGTTGTCCTTAAAGTGTTTGGTTCTGTTACTGATCGCTGAAGGTACGTTTACTTTTGTTTAAACATTAAAAAATACAATTAAATAAGATTGGTTGATTCTGTTGTTGTTATTTTTCTCGTTTTAATTGGTCAGAATATTCAGTTTCAAATATTTTTCGTTAAGCAATCATATGACCATATTACAAAACCACCCTTCTCGGATTAGGAAGAACTATTCTATCATGTACTGAGTACATTAAAATTGTGTTCACGTTTTTTTATGGTAAATAGACTTTGGAAACAAGCGAACCGAACAAAATACGCATTCCATTCGCACACAAAGGCTTTTTTACAAATTTACATATTAAACGCGTTTCCTAAAACAAATGTTTTTAAAATAAACATGAATAACATTTATTATGACCCGTTAACTGGTACTCATTTGCTATTGGGAATCGCTATTAACCCTTTGAGCGCTGGAACCGGATTTTGAAGGCCTTTGCAAACAGTTTGGATCCAGATGAGACGCCACAGAACGTGGCGTCTCATCAGGATCCAAACTGTTTGCTATTCTGATAGTATTCTTTGAACAAAATCAAAGAAAATGCTAATTTTAGAAATTCAGCAGACGACATTTAAGCAGACAACACATTTCCCAGCATGCAAAGGGTTAAAGCTTGTAGCTTGCCTGTATTCCGTGTTATTGAATACTTTAGAGATCAAAGCAGATAATAAATAATATTGTCTTACTGGTTAGCGAGTATTTGTCGGACAGCAGTATTTACCCGACGTTCTATTGATTTCGTGTATTGTAACGCTTAAAAACTAATTTCTTTGGCACATACTTTCAGACGAGATCGTTTTCTTGAAATTGACAGCAGCAATTCGTTAAAATGCTAGTATTATAGTTAAACAATCGCATTGTTTACAAATTTCATCGAAATGAAATCTGACCTCCGCGCGGGGGATATTAATAGAACGCGAATGCTCAAAAGAAATCTCTTACTGAGACCCAACTTGTGTGCTTTAGAATTTCGTTCGTCTACAGTCAAGTTAACATTACCGGATCATTACCCATAGCGGATCACTTTGCTGTTCAAGACTGCGTATCGCGATAAATAGTTGACATTTGTTGATGATATTTTGCACAAATCTTCAAGGCCTGTTCTTTAAAACGCATTAATTGAGGCGTAATCGGAGCTACTCTTTGTCAAACATTTCGGTATGTTTTGCTGATATGTATATACGACTGTATTGACTTCCGTCTCATTCCAAATCGAGGTGGAACATTATTCGCGGCCACATGCTATAACTATATTGGAAAGTAAAAAGTTTACGCATTTATTAAAAGAACATTAACTTGTCTTTCTGCCTGCAAAGGTCCATTTCAGTTTTGATTCGTGTTTAAGATTTTGCAACACCTTAAATGAATTGAAGAATTAGGGCAATAACGGATCAAGCGTGGTAATATGCGTACTAATAATATATATTATATTCAAATATATGCAAATTTTGTTGATTCTTTCAATAAATGATCTCAATCTTAATGTTTTATTTATGTTCCATGTTCAATATCGATGATTATATATGATTCAAGCAATTTACATGGTTTATAAGATGCCCATATCTTTCCGATCTATTTAGGATTTTCAACAGACAATTCACACACCATTCGTAACGTGTAGATACAAGATCACTTATAGAAAACAATTAATAATAAAAAAAAATGAATATAATTTATAACTGGCAATGTAACTTTGTCAGTGAAAACAACACAGTCCATGTTTCGACAATTCAAATGGCGTGTAAGATGCCCTCCTGATTGGTTTCGATCACTGATCCATTATGGCTACAACTGATCCGTAAATGCATGAATTCTGAGGCGATTTTTTTTATCACAAATACATTTTGCCTGCGTTTAAAAATAAGACAGTTATACAGTTAACAACGGTAATATTTTATCAAACTGTTGTAAAAGAAGTCTCAAATCATTAATTGCTTTTCCCCAGAACAACTTTATTACGCTAATGATCCGGTAAAGGTAACTTGACTGTACTGCAATAGAACAGGTCTCAATTATTTGTGTTTATTTAACCAGAATCTAATGTGTTTAAGACGCACACATTATTTAAAATATAGTTTTTTACACTTAAACTCGACACAATTTGCTGTCTACATATATCTGAATTGCTTGCAAAATGAACCTTGTAAACATGTTAAAGAAATAAAACAAAAATCCCATTTAACACTATAAATTCACTGTTTGGATTTTCTCACTTGAAAAGGATAGTACCGTATGATCAAATATTTTTATCCCACTTTTACAGCGATTTCGGTTGATTATAGCCCCGTTGATTAAATTTCTGCTATAATACACGGCACGAAATGACGTCATATTTTCGACAAAATGACGTCATATATCAAGCGAAAATAACAAGTTAAACTTATTTTGTTTAAATAAAAAGGTTTACTGAATAAGAAGTGGGATAAATAGAATAATAGGTAAGTGTTGATTATAGATCAGGTTTATCATGCTCGGCACGAAAACGAAAAAGCACTCGCCAAGGCTCGTGCTTTTTGTTTGCTAAGCCTCGCATGATAAACCTGATCTATAATCAACACTAACCTATTATTCTCTATATAAATAAACTATTTTATTTATAGATCTTTTTTTGCACTGATTTTGGAAAACAAATTATAACTCTATTTAACACACGCAGAAGACGCCATAGTGAACCATCAAATGAATGTATTTTCGTCATTTTAACGTTAATGTTAAGAAAAATTTCAGATACACTCTTATTTGTTTCCAAATACTCAATTTATATAAATGTCCGGAAAATACTTCTGTACAGTGGACAATTACCTCCATTTAATGACACCATATACGGCCTCGTACATACGCATGCGCACATCAAAAAATGTCTTGTTCACATTCGCTTGTAGATGACGAACCCAGGATGTATCAGTAATGTTTTAATTTTTTTTCGTATTATTTAGAACGTTATTTAATAAAAACCATAAATTTCGTCCGAGAAACACTTGCTGACCAGTATAACAAACAAATACATGTATCATGATGTATCAAGTTACCAACACGTAA
Source organism: Dreissena rostriformis (assembly GCA_007657795.1). NCBI lineage: Eukaryota > Metazoa > Mollusca > Bivalvia > Myida > Dreissenidae > Dreissena > Dreissena rostriformis. Next base: position 26,439 of record VMBQ01011100.1, on the reverse strand, counting down.
TTGGCAGAGTATCATGTTACCAACACGTAATTGGCAGAACATAAATTGATTAGATATGGATGACCATAGTGACCCATGACAATGTACAAGCATGCAGTCTAAACAATCTTTCTGACGAGAACAATATTTAAAGAATTGCAAAATTGAAACAACGCTGATTAATATTTTAAGATACGTTGTTCATAAACAAAATGATTAAAGAGTATGTTTCCTTTTCAAACCATTTTAGACAAACCATAAAAAGACACGTTATATTTTTTCTAAGGAAACATCAAACCAAAGCAGCATTTTCCGGAGAGAAATGTTGTGTTATCTTTAAAAGTATGATATTTATGGCATAATTATTCCCATACAATACTTAAATAAACCGATATCATGACGTCATGTATATAAATGACGTCATGATACCGGTTTATTCAAGTATTGTATAGGTATATGTCATAAATAACATACTTAAAGAAGAATTAAAATGACTTAAACTTGTATCACCAGAATGTTTGAATCAAAGATTGAACAATATGAGGGCAGTTTATTTTATTTTATTTAGAGAGTATTAAATTGTTGTTACTGGTATTTCATAGCTAAATATTCCCGAACACGAGCTTTGGACTCTCAGCGTATTACAGTAGTGATACTGGAACACACGACAATCCAAACGGCTATTTTTGACCACTTATATTGAAATAATCCCTAGTCTTACACTTCTAAACTATCCTCTTACTGGATCCGATGACATCGCATACGAAGTCGCGTTCTGATGACATACCAATTCATCGCCTTCAAAAGTCTAATATTACTTGATACAATCTCCCGACACAGCTGTACCTCGTGACATTACATCGCGGTTAACGAAGTACTAAGAGAAATATTCGTTGTCTGTTACTTTAATTTAATTTACCCAATTCTTGAATAAGTGCAATTTTGATAATTTAGCCAATACAACCATTTTTCCAATGTACGATGTTTGTTTTCTTTTCAGATTTCAAAAAACTGTCTACCAAATACAACATTTTGATGTAATGATTATGTAAAAGTTATTTCTTACGTCATTTTTGTCAAGGCCGGATGATCGAAATCTGTGTGTACACAATCCTAAAGCCTCTATTAAGGGTTAATGGTTTTCAAATTACTTTGCATATGTATAGCGCATGTTGAAATAGGAGCTGAATTACCCGGTGCGCAATCTAGTATAGCACGAAGAATAGAATTCTCAAATGCAACTAGGACGTGGGTAAATCAAGTGTTTAAACCTAGATATACATGTATTGGATAATCTGTGGTAAACAAAACGATCTGAGCAAACACATTTAAATACAATTGTTCACGGTTAAATTTTCAAAAAGAATTGTTTTAGATTTAACTAAGAATGTATTGCAATATATTCAAACAAGCAAAATAACACACCTAAACATTTTTTTTTTAAATATAAGTTTGTGTATGAAAACTGAATTATAAATTGAAATCGCTAAAAAACGCGTTTGTAACGCCTTTCATCGACAATTTTTGAAAATGCCTGTTTTATTTACGTAGTGTTTTGTGTACGCTGCAAATACAAAAAAATCTGCGATGTGCATTGTTAGAACGTTAGATTTCGCTTTTAAAGGTCGCGGGTTTGACATTTTAGGCAAACTTTTTATTTAAACTTTCATTCTGACTATTTGTTCTAATTATAAAATATTTCTTATCTCATACGTTAGGAGGTAGATTCATTTAGTTGCATGTTTCAGAAATACGAAATATGTGAACAAGTCACTTAAACGGTTAACACTGGCATGGAATACATCCTTTGTGCAAAATAAATTGCAAACATTGAACAGATTTCGAATGTATTGGAAATGTATGCAAACGGCTTTAAAATATTGAATTCAGGGTAGGCAGCAAGGAACACATACTTAGATGTGTATGGTTATTTAAAGAAGGTAAAATTATATCTTAAATGTTCTCAATACTTATTTGCGACTCAAATATGTATAACGCTGAATTACACATCTTCGGCCCATTGCTGTTTAAGGGGTGTTGCGGCAGTTTATTTAACCGGGGATATATTTATGGCCACACCGATGCTATTATCACAACCCAATAGTTTTGTTATCAGAATCATCACACATTTATGACCGAGTAGGTTCATAATAGGTACTCAGTGGTTCGATCCCAGGTGCGGTTAACTTTTTTTTAATTCTTTTTTTCTTTCTTTTATTTCACTCTTGTTTTTTTCCTGGAGCTCTNGATGATGATGATGATGATGATGATGATGATGATGATGATGATGATGATGATGATGATGATGATGATGATGATGATGATGATGATGATGATGATGATGATGATGATGATGATGATGATGATGATGATGATGATGATGATGATGATGATGATGATGATGATGATGATGATGATGATGATGATGATGATGATGATGATGATGATGATGATGATGATGATGATGATGATGATGATGATGATGATGATGATGATGATGATGATGATGATGATGATGATGATGATGATGATGATGATGATGATGATGATGATGATGATGATGATGATGATGATGATGATGATGATGATGATGATGATGATGATGATGATGATGATGATGATGATGATGATGATGATGATGATGATGATGATGATGATGATGATGATGATGATGATGATGATGATGATGATGATGATGATGATGATGATGATGATGATGATGATGATGATGATGATGATGATGATGATGATGATGATGATGATGATGATGATGATGATGATGATGATGATGATGATGATGATGATGATGATGATGATGATGATGATGATGATGATGATGATGATGATGATGATGATGATGATGATGATGATGATGATGATGATGATGATGATGATGATGATGATGATGATGATGATGATGATGATGATGATGATGATGATGATGATGATGATGATGATGATGATGATGATGATGATGATGATGATGATGATGATGATGATGATGATGATGATGATGATGATGATGATGATGATGATGATGATGATGATGATGATGATGATGATGATGATGATGATGATGATGATGATGATGATGATGATGATGATGATGATGATGATGATGATGATGATGATGATGATGATGATGATGATGATGATGATGATGATGATGATGATGATGATGATGATGATGATGATGATGATGATGATGATGATGATGATGATGATGATGATGATGATGATGATGATGATGATGATGATGATGATGATGATGATGATGATGATGATGATGATGATGATGATGATGATGATGATGATGATGATGATGATGATGATGATGATGATGATGATGATGATGATGATGATGATGATGATGATGATGATGATGATGATGATGATGATGATGATGATGATGATGATGATGATGATGATGATGATGATGATGATGATGATGATGATGATGATGATGATGATGATGATGATGATGATGATGATGATGATGATGATGATGATGATGATGATGATGATGATGATGATGATGATGATGATGATGATGATGATGATGATGATGATGATGATGATGATGATGATGATGATGATGATGATGATGATGATGATGATGATGATGATGATGATGATGATGATGATGATGATGATGATGATGATGATGATGATGATGATGATGATGATGATGATGATGATGATGATGATGATGATGATGATGATGATGATGATGATGATGATGATGATGATGATGATGATGATGATGATGATGATGATGATGATGATGATGATGATGATGATGATGATGATGATGATGATGATGATGATGATGATGATGATGATGATGATGATGATGATGATGATGATGATGATGATGATGATGATGATGATGATGATGATGATGATGATGATGATGATGATGATGATGATGATGATGATGATGATGATGATGATGATGATGATGATGATGATGATGATGATGATGATGATGATGATGATGATGATGATGATGATGATGATGATGATGATGATGATGATGATGATGATGATGATGATGATGATGATGATGATGATGATGATGATGATGATGATGATGATGATGATGATGATGATGATGATGATGATGATGATGATGATGATGATGATGATGATGATGATGATGATGATGATGATGATGATGATGATGATGATGATGATGATGATGATGATGATGATGATGATGATGATGATGATGATGATGATGATGATGATGATGATGATGATGATGATGATGATGATGATGATGATGATGATGATGATGATGATGATGATGATGATGATGATGATGATGATGATGATGATGATGATGATGATGATGATGATGATGATGATGATGATGATGATGATGATGATGATGATGATGATGATGATGATGATGATGATGATGATGATGATGATGATGATGATGATGATGATGATGATGATGATGATGATGATGATGATGATGATGATGATGATGATGATGATGATGATGATGATGATGATGATGATGATGATGATGATGATGATGATGATGATGATGATGATGATGATGATGATGATGATGATGATGATGATGATGATGATGATGATGATGATGATGATGATGATGATGATGATGATGATGATGATGATGATGATGATGATGATGATGATGATGATGATGATGATGATGATGATGATGATGATGATGATGATGATGATGATGATGATGATGATGATGATGATGATGATGATGATGATGATGATGATGATGATGATGATGATGATGATGATGATGATGATGATGATGATGATGATGATGATGATGATGATGATGATGATGATGATGATGATGATGATGATGATGATGATGATGATGATGATGATGATGATGATGATGATGATGATGATGATGATGATGATGATGATGATGATGATGATGATGATGATGATGATGATGATGATGATGATGATGATGATGATGATGATGATGATGATGATGATGATGATGATGATGATGATGATGATGATGATGATGATGATGATGATGATGATGATGATGATGATGATGATGATGATGATGATGATGATGATGATGATGATGATGATGATGATGATGATGATGATGATGATGATGATGATGATGATGATGATGATGATGATGATGATGATGATGATGATGATGATGATGATGATGATGATGATGATGATGATGATGATGATGATGATGATGATGATGATGATGATGATGATGATGATGATGATGATGATGATGATGATGATGATGATGATGATGATGATGATGATGATGATGATGATGATGATGATGATGATGATGATGATGATGATGATGATGATGATGATGATGATGATGATGATGATGATGATGATGATGATGATGATGATGATGATGATGATGATGATGATGATGATGATGATGATGATGATGATGATGATGATGATGATGATGATGATGATGATGATGATGATGATGATGATGATGATGATGATGATGATGATGATGATGATGATGATGATGATGATGATGATGATGATGATGATGATGATGATGATGATGATGATGATGATGATGATGATGATGATGATGATGATGATGATGATGATGATGATGATGATGATGATGATGATGATGATGATGATGATGATGATGATGATGATGATGATGATGATGATGATGATGATGATGATGATGATGATGATGATGATGATGATGATGATGATGATGATGATGATGATGATGATGATGATGATGATGATGATGATGATGATGATGATGATGATGATGATGATGATGATGATGATGATGATGATGATGATGATGATGATGATGATGATGATGATGATGATGATGATGATGATGATGATGATGATGATGATGATGATGATGATGATGATGATGATGATGATGATGATGATGATGATGATGATGATGATGATGATGATGATGATGATGATGATGATGATGATGATGATGATGATGATGATGATGATGATGATGATGATGATGATGATGATGATGATGATGATGATGATGATGATGATGATGATGATGATGATGATGATGATGATGATGATGATGATGATGATGATGATGATGATGATGATGATGATGATGATGATGATGATGATGATGATGATGATGATGATGATGATGATGATGATGATGATGATGATGATGATGATGATGATGATGATGATGATGATGATGATGATGATGATGATGATGATGATGATGATGATGATGATGATGATGATGATGATGATGATGATGATGATGATGATGATGATGATGATGATGATGATGATGATGATGATGATGATGATGATGATGATGATGATGATGATGATGATGATGATGATGATGATGATGATGATGATGATGATGATGATGATGATGATGATGATGATGATGATGTTGCTAGCTGGGATGATGATGATGATGATGATGATGATGATGATGATGATGATGATGATGATGATGATCATGATGAGGATGATGATGATGATGATGATGATGATGATGATGATGATGATGATGATGATGATGATGATGATGATGATGATGATGATGATGACACATACTTACCAGCATTGAGTGTTGTCGTAGCAACAGTAGGTCGGGGACTCGCAATACGTGTAAATTATGCCATATGATCGACACGTTTCGGCAGAAACTAAAGAAACAAAAACAAGGGAATAATATCAATTACAATTACAATGTTCATTTCAAGTGTAATTTCCTATGAATGCGTCCCAGAGTAAGGCATTTAAGCTCGTTATTACAACTTAGTATAATCGTACTATCGTTCATATCTTAAACCCTCCCCCTAAAAAAATACCAGTTTACATGCATTTTATGGACGGGCAAAGCGGCGACTAACTGCAACCTTTCAATAATGTGAAGCAAATGCGCAATGCGCGTTTGTGTACTGTTCTGCAAACGGGTTTAAGAACTTTATTCGTTTTGAAATCAATCAGTTATTCATGTACTAGTATAGCGTAATGTGTTTTTGACAAATATGAAAAAACATTTCTTGAATTATTTAATCAAATAAGTTATATTGACGCCGTGTTGTGTTGTGCACTTATACAACGATGAGTTATACAACTGTGACGCCCCATTTAAGTTATAAACCGGTTCACCACAAATGAGTTATGCACCGGTGCGCCACATATCAGTAATACACCGGTGCGCCACAAATTACTTATTCGCCAGTGCGCCATAAATTAGTTTTACACCGGTGCGCCACAAACTAGTTATACACCGGTGCGCCATAAATTAGTTATAGATCGGTACGCCATTAATAAATTATACACCAATGCGCCATAAATTAGTTATACACCGGTGCGCCACAAATTAGTTATACACCGGTGCGCCACAAATAAGTGATACACCGGTGCGCCACAAATAAGTTATACACCGGAACGCCACAAATTAATTATACACCAGTGCGCCATAAATTAGTTATACACCGGTGCGCCACAAATTAGTTAAACACCGGTTCGTCACAAATTAGTGATACACGGGTGCGCCAAATATTAGTGATACACCGGTGCGCCACAAATTAGTGATACACCGGTTCGCCACGATTGAGTGGTACACCGGTGCGTCACAAATTAGTTATACACCAGTGCGCAACAAATAAGTGATACACCGGTGCGCCACAAAAAAAATGATACACCGATGTGCAACAAATAAGTGATACACGGGTGCGTCACAAAAAATGTGATACACCGGTGCGCCACAAATAATTGATACACTGGTGCGCCACAAATTAGTGTTACACCCATGCGCCACAAATCAGTGATACAGCGATTCTACGAAAATAAGTAATAAATCGAGGAACCGCAGATAAGATAAACAACGTTTCGCCGAAAAAAAGTGTAACAGCGATGCAAATATGTAATAAATGCAGCGATGTGCCGCAAAAAAAGTTACACATACATGAGCAGCAAATGAGTTTTGGAACAATGCACCGCAAATGAGTAATACAGTGAAGCACCGCAAATAAGGTACCTGGTATTTAAAACATTTAAAATATGATTTACCGTATTTAAATAACCACAACGAGTATATGTTTTTTTGCTGCAAGCTTTGAATTCGTTATTATAAAGACGTTTGCATATATCGTCAATACATTAGAAAACGTCACAATCTTGTCAATGTTTGCTATTTGTTTTGCACAGAGGACGCATTCCATTTCAGTACCTGTTAACCTTTAAAGTGAATTGTTCACATATATTCGTATTTATGAAACATGCCACTGAATGTATATACCACCAAACGTGAAAGAATAGAAACATTTTATAATTAAAGAAACAGTTAGAAAAAAAGTTCAATAATAAAGATTGTCTAAAAGGTTAAAACCCGGGATCTTCAAGAGCGAAATATAATGCTCTACCACTGCACAACGCACACTTTTAGTATGTACAGCGTACTTCTATGCGGTGACACAAGTCTAGGTCATTTTATGTTTAGTGTTATATATACATGACGTCAGGAAAATAATCTAGCATTGATGGTCATTTGGTATTTTGCCATAAATATCATACTATTGAAATAAAAACACGAATTTCTCTCCGGAAAAATGCTGCTTTGGTTTCGTTTTTCCTAAACTATTTTAATAACGTGTCTTTTTATTGTTTCTCACTCATGGTTTGATATTGAAGCATGCTCTATGTTCATAATGTTTATAAACAACTTATCTTAAAATATAAGTCAGCGTTGTTTCAAATAGCGATTCTTTAAACAGGCTGCAGGATCACGTGACTTTGTGGAGTTCACAATTGAACGTAAATGGATGTCAACACACCGGTAAGTTTTGTCGTTCTTCAAATAACTCTTAAAACCATTTTTCTAAAGAAGTTCAACAAGTACATAAGTGACAGTTTTTTGTTCTGCTTATGGCAATATGAAATACGTCAGGATTACTTTATTTAATAAGCCTGTGCTCTTGGGCAAAAAATCGATGTGTACAGCATTCATGTACACGGTTATTTTCTCAACCTTTCCACATTGTGTCACCGATTTCAGACGTATTCAATTATTGATCCTTAAATCTTAAGATATCGACACAAACTGCAAGCAAAACTGTCTTTGATGCACTGAAGAGTTTTGCAAGTGTATTTCAATAACTTGAGATATTTTTTTTTATAAAGTTCTTATCACTGTGTTAACATTCTGTCAAGCCCGTGTGTAAACCCCCGAAATTCCGTTGATCATGCACCCTGTTAATATGTTTCTCGTTATAAATTTGGTTTAGACGGTATACTTGTACATTTTCATTGGTCATTAGGGCCATACATACTTGATCGATTCATAAACCTACCAAACGTTTGTCCTGTTCTGCCAATTACTTGTTGGTACATCATGATGAGCATCAATTATTATACTAGTAGTTGACAATATAAATTTATTATCTGCTTTGTTCTTAAAAGGATTGAATATCACGGGATACAGGTATGCTTCACGCTTTACTAGCGATTGCCGACAGCAAATAAGTACCAGTTAACGGGTCGTAATAAATGTCATTTGTGTTTATTTTAAATATATTGTTAAGGAAACGCGTTTTATATGTAAATTTTCTCAAGTCTTTGTGTGCGAATTTAATGCATATTTTGTTCGGTTCGCTTGTTTCTAAAGTATATTTACCATAAAAATACGTGAACACAATTTTAATGTTCTCAGTATATAATAGAATATTTCTTCCTAATCTGAGAAGGGTGGTTTTATTATATGGTCCTTTGATTGCTTAAAGCCCCATTACTACTCAAAATCAACGAAAATTTCGTACAATATTTCGTAAAATAAAGTTAAACAATTAGAAATCAGTGTTCTTTAAAGCAAATGCCGATATTTCAACGCCGAATGGTGTCTGGTAACATACATTTTTGTAGATACAAAATGCTCGTTTTTTTTTGTGACACAATAAATTCCCGTTTAATTTCACGCGAATACATATATTCATACGACACTCGAACACTAAAATGGTACCATGTTAGTGTTTGTGTGTCGTATGAATAGATATATTTGCGGCAAATTTAAATGGAATTTATTATGTAATAAAAATTAAAAACGAGCATTTTGAATCTACATTTTGCTTTATAATTTTCAGGTTTTTAAATAGTCATTATTTGCATATACATGTAATGGATATTTTAGAGCAGGGTTAATGTTCAGTATTACTGTTTTCTTGAAAAAAATACATAACTACATCGAAAGTTTGCAAATCTGAAACATTTTTTTTTTTTTCAATTGTGTCAATTTATCAAAACGTAAAAAAGTCCATTTAACGAAAATATTTGAAACTGAATGTTTCTAACCAATAAAAACGAGCAAAATAACAATAACATAATCGACTCATCTTATTTTACTGTAATTTGAATGTTAAAACAAAAAGTCGTAAACGTACCTTCAGCGATCAGTAACAGAACCAAACACTTTAAAGACAACATATTGTCAACTAAATATCGAAACGCAACGGTCAAAATAACTGGATTTGTAATACCGCGATAGTTTAAATCAACCTTTTGACGACGTTTGCAAGTACAACTCTTGTAAAGTCGATCAGTTTTGCTGTCGCCCGATTTCCGTATTCAGGGGATTGGCGTATTTAGAAAATGAATAAGACGTTTATAATTAGGAGAATGTAAGCCCTTATTTAGTTATAGCAAGTCCGTAAAAGAAAGTTATACGTCCTTATACTTATAAAGATATGGCCTAAGTTATGGTTTGTTAGTGCTTTTAAGAAAACACAATTTCTAAATAAGCCAGTATAAGTCTTAAAAGAAGAATGTCAGCGTAATTATTCAATAGGATGATATTATTCCCAGCTGTATTAAAACTTATATTAGAACATGATTAGCTTTTGTTATGAGAAATTCAAGTCTTTATTCAGAAAAAAATAAGCTTTAATCATGGAGTAGATAGCATTGAGAGATAATAGGCCTTAGTTGAAAAAAAAACACGTCTAAGTTGACGCTGTCGAAACTATGAAAATATGTATGACACTTCATTTGTTTGTAATTTATTAAATCTTTAGTTTAATAATTTAGCTACATTTTTATCACTTATGATGTACATGTGCGTTTAATTATTATGTTGCTATGTATATGCTATATGAGTGGAAGTGCAAAACTTTAAACACCGCGAAATGAAATAGTTGCACTTCAGACAGGTTATCAGACGAAGCTCAAATCGATTATTTATGGGTACAAATACAGTCCTACTCACTGTTCTAAAAATGACCTTGTGTGTGTTATTTAATATTTGCTTTGTTAAACGTTTAATGTGACAATAGCACATTTACGGAATACCGTAAGGTACATCGTGGTTACACATTAAAATCCAGAGGGCGAGAATGCGAGAACGCGATAGTACGATGGTGACAATGCGAGAATACGATGACGAGAGTGCGAGAATACGATGACGAGAGTGCGAGCATACGATGACGAGAATGCGAGAACGCGATGGTACGATGACGACAGTGCGACAATACGATGGCGACAGAACGACAATACGATGGCGACAGTGCGATAGTACGATGGCGACAATGCGAGAGTGCGAGAAAACCATGACGAGAGTGCGAGAATACGATGACGACACTGCGACAATACGATGGCAACAGTGCGATAGTACGATGGCGATAATGCGACAATGCGAGAGTTCGACAATACGATGACGAGAATGCGAGAATACGATTACGAGAGTGCGAGAATACGATGACGACAGTGCGAGAATACGATGACTACAGTGCGACAATACGATGGCGACAGTACGATATGATTATCGCATTGTCGCCATTGTATTATCGCACTGTCGCCATCGTATTGTCGCACTGTCGCATTGTCATAATCGTACTATCGCGTTCTCGCATTCTCGTCATCGTCTTCTCGCACTTTCGTCAGCGTATATTCGCACTCGCGTCATCGTATTCTCGCATTTTCGCCATCTCACTTTTGCGTTCTCGCATTCTCGCCCCCTGGATTTTCATGTGTAACCACGATGGCCCTAGCGGTATTCCGTACACATTGATAAATTACAATTTAGAACTATTAGTTTTATTATAAAGCATATTGTACAAGGTCATTCAGCTCTAATAATTTTGCACAGAAAAACGGCGATACAAGAATTGTTTGTGTTATAGCTCGACATCATTTTAACTGCAACAGACCCTTAACCTTTCTTATTTTGTCCGTCCGTAGGTTGTGTGTGTCGTATGTACATGTATACTCAAAAAAAGTATAATGGCTGAAGTGAAGAAACTTTATAAACATATTTATAAGCATGTGAACCTGTGAATTTGAGTATTTTATTTCATAAATATTTACATAACCTGACCTATGGTTCTTTTTTTTTTAGAAAAAAATGACATTTTCTAATTTAAGTCGCGCTTTACCCAATAAGAATTAAACAGCGTGTGAACATGTGCATCTAGGCATGTTGGTGTATTTGTTCATTTAAAGCACAGTTACGCCTCCTTTTTGCAAAACAAGGATAAACCTTCTATACATATTTATTACAATATAAATGTTTGCAGTTGGTTATATTAGTGAATTTATTCGACATTAGTAGACTTCTAAGAAAAAAGTGGAAAGTGGTGCATTACGTGCCAACGGACACACGTATAGTTTGTTTTACAATCATGGTTTTACACGGTGCATTTCTTGTACGCAAATATCAAACATTTTAATAGATATCTGTTATATGAAAAAGAACCGAGCGAAACTGTACATCAGCTCCATATAAATTCGGACATAGGATTGAAAACCGGGAAGCGGATAACGACAACGAACGAGGCCTGGTATTGTAATAAGCATGGGGGTTAGAGGGTTATGGTTAGGGTTAGGGGTCGGGTTAGGGTTAGGGTTAGCCTTTACCCTAACCCTAACCCTAACCTGACCCCTAACCCTAACCCCAACCCAGGGTTATCTCCCCTATACCAGGCCTCGCGCGTTGTCGTTATCCGCTTCCCATGTCAGACAATGACTGTATACCTATATCCGGTTGGCAATATTTGTGTTTAACTTAGCTTTAATTGCAATTCATTTTTTTTTTGAAAAGTTTGCAACATATAATCTAAAATACGTATGAAGTATGCACACATAATTCACGGCTGGGTAGGTACTTTATTGCAATTCTGTTTTAAATGCACACTCAAGAAGGAAAAGCATCCAATAATTGTGAACACTTTTTTTCATGGCCGGTAATAGGTTTTATGATTGGCTGGGCATACTCGAATTTTGAACTTCCTCGTCTCTGATTTAATACTTAGATAAAATGTTTAAAAGCGCTGATTTCTAAATATTGTGTAATGGTCGTCTTGCGAGTGTGAGCAATTTGTTAAATTTTGATACTTGCATGACTGCAAGTTTGGAAGTACAGTAAAAAAAAAAACTGAAAGTAAATTACCCGTACTCCCAAACTTCAGCTCACAAAAGCCACTAGAGCTGAACATAATTGAGTCGTGTTCTGAGAAAACTGGGCAAAATGCTTGTGCGTAAATTGTCATCCCAGTTTAGCCTGTGTTGTCCGCACAGGCTAATCAGGGACGACAATTTCCGCTTTTTTGTAATTTTTCGTTTAAATGAAAATCCAGTTACGGCGGAAAGTGTCGTCCCGGATTAGCCTGTGCAAACTGCACAGGCTAATCTGGGACGACACTTTACGCACATGCATTATGCCCAGTTTTCTCAGAACATGACTCAATTTAGCAGGTGTGGAGGGGATTTTTATCAACAAGGAAGTTACAACAAGGAAGTTTACTGCCGGTTTCGAGTTTAAAGATGTCAGCCCATTAAATGTGAAATTGAGAAATACACGCTATTGAGTAAATTACAAAGGAGAGTGCCATCTACCTGGGTTAGCAAATAAATCGACGTCAAATCAAAAGCTTTTGTAGAATGTATAATCAAGCACAGGTTTTGAAGTACCCGGTAAGGCAATTTGTAAATCAAGTGAACAGAGAACACTACTTTTTACTATTAAATTGTAATTGAATGGAATGCGTCATTGCACAACACAAAATAAATGCCTTGAAAGAGAAAGCGCAGTTTTGTATCGAGTTGTTGGGATATTTTACAAAAAAAGCTTAATAATAATGATTTCAAGGTATGAAGCAATTAATAGATCAGTGGTGGTTATCTGCAAAACACGACGCTTCTTCGGTTCATTGTTGTTTGGAGAAGGCGAAAAGTATTCATAAACTTTCTGCATAACACATGCGCGTTCATTGTTCATAACTTCGTGGAGGAGCATCGCTGTATAAGAATGTTCCTTATATGATGATATTAGAAAATTGTATATAAATAGTTATTACTGGAAAAGACCAAACATGATAACATTTATTTATTTAATGAAATCTGATAGTACAAGTACCAACAGAAACTTAGCCATGTATGAGGTATGCACACATAATTGTCGGTTGGGTAGGTCCTTTATTGCAATTCTGTTTTAAATGCACACTCAAGAAGAAAAAGCATCCAATAATTGTAAACATATTTTTTCATGGACGGTTAGGTCTTATGACTACGGAATACCGTTAGGGTCATCGTGGTTACACATTAGAATCCAGAGGGCGACAATGCGATAGTACGATGGCGACAATGCGATAGTACGATGGCGACAATGCGACAACGCGATAGTTCGATGGCGACAATGCGATAGTCATCGTACTGTCGTCATCGTCTTATCGCATTGTCGCCATCGTACTATCGCACTGTCGCCATCGTATTGTCGCACTGTCGCATTGTCGTCATCGTACTGTCGCATTGTCGCAATCGTACTACAGCACTGTCCACATCGTATTATCGCACTGTCGTCATCGTATTATCGCACTATCGCATTGTCGCATTGTCGCCATCGTACTATCGCATTGTCGACTATCGCCTTCCGGTACACAAACTATTCTTATTGCAGAAACAAAATAGATGACTTAATAAAGATGTACTTTGAAAGAGGTTACAGTTATAATGAAATCAAATTCTTATTAAGTTATAGAATGGGTATTGATGTAAGGTTTGCCGAACTGTAAAGTATTTTTAAAAGTGGCTCCATCTAGGAAAGAATACGATGTGTGCATGTGTACCGGAAGGCGATAGACGACAATGCGACATTACGATGACGACAATGCGACAGTTCGACAGTGCGACAATACGATGGCGACAGTGCGATAGTACGATGGCGACAATGCGATAATACGATGACGACAGTACTATAACGCGATAGTACGATGGCGACAATGCGATGATACGATGGCGACAGTACGATATAACTATCGCATTGTCGCCATCGTACTATCGCGTTGTCGTACTGTCGTCATCGTACTATCGCATTGTCGCGTTGTCGACATCGGTCTATCGCATTGTCGCCATCGTACTATCGCATTGTCGTCATCGTACTATCGCATTGTCGCCATCGTACTATCGCACTATCGCATTGTCGTTCTCTGGATTTTAATGTGTAACTACGATGGCACTAACGGCATTCCGTTGTATCGGTATATATCGGTACAATTACGTTTAATTTATGTATAAAGGCAACCACCGTTTATCCCACGAGCGAATAAATTGTTAATGTCAGACGATGACTGTATACCTATATCCGGTTGGCAATATTTATGTTTAACTTAGCTTTAATTGCAATTCATTTTGGTGTTTTGAAAATTTTGCAACATATAATCTAAAATACGTATGAAGTATGCACACATAATTCTCGGTTGGGTAGGTCCTTTATTGCAATTCTGTTTTAAATGCACACTCAAGAAGGAAAAGCATCCAATAATTGTGAAAATATTTTTTCATGGCCGGTAATAGATCTTATGATTGGCTGGGCATACTCGAAGTGCTGATTTCTAAATGCTTGGTAATGGTCGTCTTGCGAGTGTGAGCAATTTGTTAAATGTTGATACTTGCATGACTGAAATTTTGGAAGTACAGTGAAAAAAAAAAGAAAGTAAATTTCCCGTTCTCCCAAACTTCAGCTCACAGAAGCCACCAGAGCTGAACATAATTTGGCATGTGATGAGAAAACTGGGCATAATGCTTGTGCGTAAATTGTCATCCCAGATTAGCCTGTGCAGTCCGCACAGGCTAATCAGGGACGACAATTTCCGCTTTAATGGAATTTTTCGTTTAAATGATGTCTCTTCTTAGCGGAAATCCAGTTTAGGCGGAAAGTGTCGTTCCGGATAGCCTGTGCAATCCGCACAGGCTAATCTGGGACGACACTTTACGCTCATGCATTATGCCCAGTTATCTCAGAACACGACATAATTTATAGGTGTTGAGGGGATTTTTATCAACAAGGAAGTTACAACAAGGATGTTAACTGCCGGTTTCGAGTTTAAAGTTGACAGCTCATTTAATGTGAAATTGAGCGATACACGCTAGTGAGAAAATAATAAAGGAGAGTGCCATCTACCTGGGTTAGCAAATACATCGACATCAAATCAAGACCTTTGGTAGAATTTATAATCAAGCAGAGGTTTTGAAGTAAGGCAATTTGTAAATCAAGTGAACAGAGAACACTCCTTTTTACTATTAAATTATAATTGAATGGAATGCGTCATTGCACAAAACAAAATGAATGCTTTGAAAAAGAATTTGCAGTTTTGGGAAGAGTTGTTGGGAAATTTTACAAAAAGGCTTAATAATAATGATTTCAAGGTATGAAGCAATTAATAGATCTGTGGTGGTTATCAGCAAAACACGACGCTACTTCGGTCGGTTCATCGTTATTTGGAGAAGGTGAAAAGTATTCATAAACTTTCTGCATAACTCATTCGCGCACATTGTTACCAACTTTGTCGCGTATCATCGCTGTATAAGAATGATCCTTATATGATGATATTCGAAAATTGTATATAAATAGTAATTACTGGAAAAGACCAAACATGATAACATTTATTGATTTAATGAAATCTGATAATACAAGTACCAACAGAAACTTAGCCATGTTTGTAAAAAAAAGCATTTATTCGAAGAAACCGCTATACATATTATAATGATTAATTGTGTACAATTTATTACGCAAACTAGACTTCTCGCTCTGTTGTAGATTGGGCGTTGTTGTTTTTTATGTTAGAGCTATACAATTGTTAAATAAATTCTTAATGCTGCAATCAAATTGTCCTAGACCTTTTCATGTATATATACTTAATTTAACAACTTATGGTATTTAATACTGCTCATATTTCATGCCTTTAAATATGTTACTATGTTTTTGAACATGTGTACTCATGGACAGTATGTCTATTGTATATTGAATAAACCATACACCATATTTATATTACTCATCGATGTATAATGCATGCGTAGTGCATCGCATCGCTGTATACTATCTTTGTTGCACATCGCTGTATAACTCACTACCTTAAAGGGACTTGTTCACAGATTTTGGCATGTTTTGAAGTTTGTCATTATATGCTTTATATTGATAAATATAAACATCAGAACTAAAGAGCTACAATATGAACACAAGGATAAAAGTAAACAAAGAAAAAAAGAGAGAAAAAACGTTAACCACACCAAGGGCCGAACCACTGACCCATGGAGTAAAAGCCAAGCGCCTAAACCACTTAGCCATCCTTCTTCACGTGTGTATGTGTGAAATGCAGAGTTTATTTTCGGGTCGTCGTTGAGTCTTTACGACTACATTGTGTGCGGACCTGACCACCCGTCTTCACATGGGTTGCCATTTATCGTTAACTTTGTATAACTATCCACGTGTGGTTACAAAATATAACGATAACACAAGATATCGAAAATTTTAGATCGTTTCGCGTCTGAGACGCTTTATAATTTTATCAATTTTTAACGATAATTTTTCGTTAACGAAAGTGTATTTTCAGTATTAGTCTTCGGCATTAGTGTTATTTCGCACACTGATGTACATTGTTCATTTTTATTTTTTTGAATCTGTCACAAAAAGTTGAAAAATTCTCATTGTGATAAACTGTGAACAAGACCCTTTAATAAACAGCACACCACGTTCGATATAGTCCGTCGCACAAAATGCTACCATACTAAAAAAATGTGTTAATGATTCTTACATGTGTTTTTCCCATTGTAAAATGGAAGTTAAATAGGTGCTTATTTTTTTAAGTTAAAATGTCTTAATTACGAAATGTTAATTCGTAATTAAAATATCAAAAAGTCGTAATTCTGATTTTTTCACGAATTCTTTTTTTAATAAAATAATTCTTGCAAGATATTGTTTCAATAAGATTAATTTTATTTATGCATATAATTCCGTTGTTTTGTACACGAACTGACGCACGAGCTGAAGCGCTACCGCTGGGACATCAGTTGCACCCCAGTCACCAGTAGGCTCATTCCCATCCGTATCTCAGTGAGACCTCGAAGCATCACCATCATCCAGGTCTACGCACCAACATCAGAACCTGGCAGGCACCAAACGGACAAGTACACGCCCAGATCGATTTCATACTGGCGTCGCAACGGTTCAAGTTCAGCAACAACAAGGCGAACACCAGAACGTTTCCTGGTGCAGACATCGGCAGTGACCACGACTAAGTGCTCACGACCATCAAGATGATGTTAGAGAAAATGCGAATCACCAATTACCTTCGCATCCGATTTGAATTGGAGAAACTGAACGATTTAGAGATTCCAGATGCATTTAAAGCACGGATAGGGGGCAGGTTTTCAGCCCTGACGATCCTTGACTATGACATCAACGCCATCACTAACAATACCACGGATGTCTTGCTGTCATCGGCGAAAGAAGTACTTGGGAGGGAGAGGAGAAAGAACAATTCATGGGTGACGACCAAGATCATGGACCTGTGTGACAAAAGAAGAGAGCTGAGGCATGAGAAGTACAAAAGTCTGGACTCTAGGACATAATACCGGAAAGCGAACAGGGAGATAAGGAAGAAGATGAAAGAGGCATAGAAGGAGTGGATTGATGAGCAATGTATCAATATAGAAACAGAGATGACCACAGGCATCAGTAAGAAGTCCTACAGCTCCCTAAAGTACCTTACACAGACCAGAAAGCTCAGGGCAAGTGTTATAGCAGACGCTAACGGGAACGTTCTAACTCAGAGTGCCGCAACCATGACAAGGTGGATTGAATACTTCAGCGAATTCTATAACTTACCGCTTCAGCCAAATCCCAGTTTTCTTCAGAACGATTCCACAATGAGACGGACAGCGTAAGTCCGTCCATACTTAAGGCAGAGATTGAGGATGGAGTGCGCAGTCTGAGGCATGAAAATCTCCGGGAGTTGACAATGTCCTTTCCGAGCTGATTGAGCACTGAGGAGAGACAACGACTGCAGCAATGACGCACTACACCAAAAAATCTGTGAGGAGCAGAGGTTGCCCAATGAGTGGAGCCCAAAAAAGGCAACCTCGAGATGTGCGAGATAATCGCACCATCAGCATCATCAGTCATCCCAGCAAAGTCATGCTACGCATCATGCACAATCGATTGAAAGTATGGCAGACGGAAACTGCTAGCGAGAGAGAACGATGGATTCAGAGCTGGGCAGAGCACAGTGGACCAGATCTGCAACTGCAGTCATCACTGAGAGACACCTGCAACACCAACGTGAGCTCTTGTGAAATTTCTTCGACTTTAAGACAACTTTTAACCGCGTGATGGCATGATGGGCCTATGACATTTTATGATAAAATTCAATATTGACAATTGGGTCGTGCAAAACTCCAACTTGAGATTTCATTGACCTCATGACCTCACCAACAGACACTCTGAAATAGAAGGAGCATACGGAGAAGTCGAAAATCATGATTAACCGCGCGAACAACACCAGTGCAGACATCGCCATGAACTACTTTGTGACGCACCGGTGTATAACTGATTTGTGGCGCACCGGTTTATAACTTATGTATTGCGCACCGGTGTATAACTAATTTGTGGCGCACCGGTTTATAGCTAATTTGTGGCGCACCGGTTTATAACTAATTTGTGGCACACCGGTGTATAACTAATTTGTGGCGCACCGGTGTATAACTGATTTGTGGCGCACCGGTGTATAACTAATTTGTGGCGCACCGGTTAATAACTAATATGAGGTGCATAGCTGTATTACTCATCGTTGTATGAGCTGCACAACACAACACGGCGTCAATATAACTCATTTGATTGAAAAAAAAGACAGGTTGTTTCATGTTTATCAAAAACTCATAACGCTGTACAAGAACATGTAAAACGGATTGATTTCAAAACGAGTTCAGTTATTAAATCCGTTTGCAGAACAGTACGCAACTAGGCTTTGCACATTTGATTCACATTATTGAAAGGTTGCAGTTAGTCGCTGCTTTGTCCGTCCATAAAATACATGAACTACTGTTGTTTTTAGTGGGAGGTTTTTACATATGAATGGTTATTAGATTATACTAAGTTGTAATAAAGAGCTTAAATTTCTTACTCTGGGACGCATTCATAGGAACATGTAGTTACACTTGCTATTAACGTTGTTGAAATGGTAATAAAAATTATTTCCGTGTTTTTTTTCTCTCCAGTTTCTGCCGAAACGTGTCGATCATATGGCCTCATTTACACGTACTGCGAGTCCCCGACCTACTGTTGCTAAGACAACACTCAATGTTGGTAAGTATGTGTCATCATCATCATCATCATCATCATCATCATCATCATCATCATCATCATCATCATCATCATCATCATCTAATTTGTGCACATCGAAAAGCCGGATCAGTCGGGGCCCGGAATAACAACAACCGCGCACTCCACTGCCAGTCTCCAGGGCGGATGCGACATGTAAGCTTCTGGACATAATCCATCGATCAAGTAAAAGATAAAGGGAACAACCATAGGAACATGGAAAGAACAATGCATTCGTGCGACAAGGTCCATGAACTGACGCACGAGCTGAAGCGCTACCGCTGGGACATCATCAGACTAGCCGAGGCAGGTGGCTAGGCTTCGGAGAAACATCAACAGACGAAGATATAGTTTAGCGGAGAGGATTCTATGCATCCTCATGGGTTTCTTTCATCGTAAGAAAGGAGGTAGTCGACGAACAATGTCATCAGTTGCACCCCAGTCTCCAGCAGGCTCATTTCCATCCGTATCTCAGCTCTGCCTACCAACATTAGAACCTGGCATGCTCCAAACGGGCAAGTAAACACCCAGATCACTTTCATAGTTGCACCTCAACGGTTTAAGTCCAGCATCAAAAATGCGAACGTTGTATGGCGCAGACATCGGCAGTGACAACGACTAAGTGCTCACCACCATCAAGCTGAAGATAAAGAACAAGCGCATCACCAAGATTCCTCGCCTCAGATTTGAGTTGGAGAAATTGAAAGATTCATGGTGGCATGTCAAGCACAGATATATGGCAAGTTGCCAGCCCCGAACATCATAGACAATGACACGGACACCATTACTAACAATATCAAGGATGTCATGCTGTCATCGGCCGAAGAAGTACTTGAGAGAGAGAGAGAGAGAGAGAGAGAGANAGAGAGAGAGAGAGAGAGAGAGAGAGAGAGAGAGAGAGAGAAAAGAGAGAGAGAGAGAGAGAGAGAGAGAGAGAGAAAGAGAGAGAGAGATAGAAGACAGAACAAGCCTTTGGTGACGACCGAGATCATGGACCTTTGTTACAAAACAAGAGAGCTGAGGCATGAGAAGTAAACCAGCCTGGACTATAGGGCAGAATACAAGAAAGCGAACAGGGAGGTGAGGAGGAAGATGAAATATGCCAAGGAAGAATTGATTGTGTAGCAATGTATCAACCTTTACAAACAGATGACCTCATGTAGCAGTAAGAAGGCCTACATCACCCTCAATACCCTCACGAAGACAAGTCAGTCCAAGGCAAGTGTTATAGCAAACGCTAACTGGAACCTCCTGACTGAGAGTGCCACATCACTGACCAGATGGACTGAATACTGCGGCGAATATATAACTACCCGCTTCAACCAGACCCCAGTCTCCCCAACAAGAAGCGGACAACGTGGTGGTGCATGTGCAATTTGTAAAAGCAAGTATTGCTAAAGAAATATTAACATTATGCACTTACACTCGTTTAGCATAAATACGGGCTTTAACTGAACATATATTTATACGGTTGTTCATGTGTACACTAGTTTAACGAGCAGTATTTAAGATGGTATCTTTTCTTTTTTTATCGATTTTTTTTTAAATTTATATCTGTACGAACGGAAACTAGCATGTTGATCGTTACGGCCTTACCTATGTTCATATATAAGTCCATCGGCATCGTCACGGCCTTACCTATGTTCATATATAAGTCCATCGGCTGCTAAAGGATGTCGAGGTATTTTTTCTAGTATATACATGTACGCTTACCTTTTAAGAATGTAAACTATCATTTTCGTTGATAAACATCGTGCCGATTGCGTTCAACATTGTTAAGGCATGGTAACCAGAGCTGCCAGGTAATAAATTGCTCTTAAATGACAATGGTTTTAACTTTGAACAAGCAATCTGATATCCAGACCATGACATCTAAAAATATAATAGAGGGGAAGAAATGTCGATTTAAGTTGTTCAAAACTGGAGCGACAGCACGAAAGGAGTTATTTACTTTTTCGCTATAAAACTTCTTTATTTAGTTGACATCATGCCGTTCTTTAGGTGTTTGTTTCTGGCTTTGATCGCCGAAGGTACGTACGCATTTTTGTCTGAACAATTTAAATAACAGGTATACAATATTATTGGATTTTGGGTTTTAGGCCCGAAACATTCATTTTGAATTTTTAGCGTTAAGAACTCATGGTGCCGTATATTTTAAAATTAGTTAATTTCATGATATAATAAGCCTTTTAAAATTGTTATTTCGTATTAATATACTTAATTTTATGACATGTATTCATTATAAGTATAAGTTGAAGAAAACGTAGGTGTTTCGTTTAAATGCTTACAAAAAATACACAATTAAAAGGATTTTAAGATAACGTTGGATGTTTCGTTATTAAAACACATGAAAATTGGGATTGCAAGCCCACTCTTCAAATAGTGCCAAAAATACTCTTCAGAAATTGTGTAAAATGGTAGCTTATCGACCAAACTATAAAATCCGCTTTGAAATCAGTGAAATAATTACGGTTTGGTACGTATTAATTGTACTCGTGAGTAAACTGGGCGTCCATTAACTTTTGAATTCTCGAAGTTTGAACGTCCTCGTCTCTGATTTTACTAATAGATACAAAAGTTGAAAGTCCTGATTTCTAAATGTTGGATATTGGAAGCCTTGTGAGTGTGAGAGTAACTGCATGTTAATAATTTCAGTAACACACACCGAAAGTCACTTACACCTTAACTTGCGTTAAAAACCACTAGAGCTGAACAGCATTTAGCCGGTGTGGAGGGGATTGTTATTAATAAGGAAGTGAAAACAAGGAAGTTTAGAATGCGTAATTGCACAAAACAAAATGAATGCCTTGAACAAAATAGTGTGCAGCTTTTTATATAGTTGTTTTGAAATGTATACAAAATGCTGAATAATAATGATATTAAGGAACGAAGCAATACATAGATCAGTGGTGTTTTTCCTGCAAAACACGACACTAATTACTACGGAATACCGTAAGGGTCATCGTGGTTACACATTATAATCCAGAGGACGACAATGCGATAGTACGATGCCGACCATGAGATAGTACGATGTCGACAATGCGACAGTAAGACAATACGATGGCGACAGTGCGATAGTACGATGGCGATAA
Organism: Dreissena rostriformis; assembly: GCA_007657795.1. NCBI lineage: Eukaryota > Metazoa > Mollusca > Bivalvia > Myida > Dreissenidae > Dreissena > Dreissena rostriformis. The sequence goes on along the minus strand of VMBQ01011100.1, from coordinate 2,733 downwards.
TACGATGACGACAGTACGACAACGCGATAGTACGATGGCGACAATGCGATAGTCATATCTTACTGTCGCCATCGTATCATCGCATTGTCGCCATCGTACTATCGCTTTACCGTACTGTCGTCATCGTATTATCGCATTGTCGCCATCGTAATATCGTACTGTCGCCATCTTATTGTCGCACTATCGCATTTTCGTCATCGTACTGTCGCATTGTCGTTTATAGCCTTCCGGTACACATGCGCACATCGCATTTTTTTTCTAGATGGAGCCACTTTTAAAAATACTTTACAGTTCGGCATACCTTACATCAATACCCGATCTATAAATTAATAAGAATTTGATTTCATTATAACTGTAACCTCTTTCAAAGTACATCTTTATAAAGTCATCTATTTTGTTTCTGCAATAAGAATAGTTTGTGTACCGGAAGGCGATAGTCGACTATGCGATGACGACAGTGCGACAATACGATGGCGACAGTGCGATAGTACGATGGCGACAATGCAACAGTACGATGACGACAATGCGACAGTGCGACAATACGATGGCGACAGTGCGATAGTACGATGGCGACAATGCGATAATACGATGACGACAGTACGATGACTATTGCAATGTCGCCATAGTACTATCGCACTATCGCATTGTCGCCCTCTGGATTTAAATGTGTAACCACGATGGCCCTAACGGTATTCCGGAAATTACATGTATGTTTATCGTTGTTTGAAAATGGTGAGAAGTTTTCATAAATTGTCCGTATTACTTATTTGCATCACATTTTTATAAAGTATTCGAGGAACATCACTGTATAACATTTTCGGTGCAACGCTGTAATACTCATCGATGTATAACTCATTCGCAGCCTATCGCATCGCTGTATAACTTATGTGTTGCATATGTATAACAAACTTTTTGGCGCATAACTGTAGCTCGTTTGGTCATTGTCGCCTCGGGTACTACTTAAATGTACCCCGGGTACACTTAAGTATACTGTTAAGTATACTTAAATGTACCCCTGCTACGGACAATATACTAAAATGTACCATGGAATTATAACGCTAAATTGGTCGTTGTCGGCTTTTTCAAATAAATTATGTTCATATTTATGTCAATATTTTGTAAAATGGCCTCTAAATTATCGAAACACATACTCAAACAGCATGTTGAGGCAGGTTTTGTTCAAAGACAATTTTGTATCGTATTTCGTAGCGCGTTTTACGACATCGGATTTTGGGCGGGAATAAAACTCGGGTACAGTCAAAATCGGGTTACATTTAAGTAGTACCCGAACCGACAATGACCAATCGAGCATAAGGGTACAACTTATTTGTGGCGCATCACCGTACTACTCATTTGCGATGCAACGCTTTGTAACTAATTGGTTGCGCATCGCTGTATGAACCATTTAAGGCGTATCACCGGTTTACTCATTTACGATGTAACGCTTTGTAACTTATATGTTGCGCATCACTGTATAACTCATTTGTTGCAATTCGCTGTATAACTCTTTATTTGCGCATTGCTGTACAACTCAGTTGTGCGCATCGCATTATAACCTATTTTTGGCGCATGACTGTATAACTCATTTGTGCTGCAACGTTTTAAAACTCATTTGTGGCGCATCGCTGTATAATTCATTTGTGCATATCGCTGTATTATTCAATTGTGCGCTTCGCAGTATAATTCAATTGTGCGCATCGCTGTATAATTCATGTGTGCACATCGCAGTATAATTTATTAAATTGTGCGCATAGCTGTATAATTAATTTGTGCGCAACGCTGTATAATTCAAAATGTGCGCACCGCTGTATAATTCATTTGTGGCGCATCGCTGTATAATTCATTTGTGCACATCGCTGTGTAATTCAATTGTGCGCATTGCTTTATTAATCAATTGTGCGCATCGCTGTATAATTAATTTGTGGCGCATCGCTGTATTAATAACTTGTGGCGCATCTGTCTGTAACTCATATGTGACACAGCGCTGTTTAAGAAATAAGCTACACAGCGCTTTTTTTACCGCGATGTTAACGTCATTAGCGGCGTAGCGCAGTATGACTCAACTCTTGCGCAACTCATGCACAACAAGAAGCGCTGTGACCCTTTTGATAAAAAAAATCGCATATACAAAGTCATATACACATATATGTACAACTTATTTATGTCCAAGCCGATAGCGCAATATCGTCAATTTGTTCAACAACTCATAACACGTAACAACTTGATTAACAGCACACAACACTAGACTTAGTCGCCGCTTTTTTCCGTCCGTTGATCCGTCCTTCCATCGAACCTTCTTTCCGTCGGCCAAACCTTTATCCATCGCACAAAACGTTACCATATCAAACAATTGTTTCGACGATTCTTACATGTGTTCCCGAAGGTAAAATGGAAGTGAAATATGTGCAAATTTTTACGACATAAGAAGTCTAAGCGACGACATACTAATCCTTAATAACGAGATTAAAATAAGTCGTAATGACGAGATCAAATGTCTTATTCTGAATTTGTTTAATGATACATATTTGCCCATAACATTATTCGCACGACATAATTTTTAATCAGAATAATTTTATTCGTGCATATAATTCCGTTATTTGTTTTCAGTTTCTGCCGAAACGTGTGGAAAAATATTAAAGGTTACATGCGGACGTCTTCAATACTGTTGTACAACAACAACAGCAACAGTTGACTGTTGGTAAGTCATCATCATCATCATCATCATCATCATCA
>VMBQ01011099.1:0-13541 GCA_007657795.1 Dreissena rostriformis | reverse complement strand
GATAAGCGAAACCCATCACAGGTACAAATAAGTTAAAAAAAAGGCACAACCCTTCACTAATATCTTTTCTTTTAGTTCTACACCCATCCATAAACAAAATTTATTTGGTGGGGGATATCAATTCAACGAATTTGCTTGTTTTCAGTTAACTTGTGAGTACCGTTTCAGTATTCTTTTTATATAAGATTTGATTAATTTTATTCCCCCCTTTCAAAGAAGGGGACATGTAGAAGTCACACTGTCCATATGTATGTCTCTCAGTCTTTGGGAAATGTCCTGTCTCAGCTATAACTTGCCCTTGTATTGATGAATTTTGAAATAACTTCACACAAATGTCCACCATCATAAAATGAGGTGTAACATGTAGAACCACTCTCCCAACCTCTAAGGTCAAGTTCACTTTTAGTGGTTTAAGGTTTTGCCATTAAACAGCTGGAAAATTCCTGCCTCTGCCATAACTTTACCTTATATTAATTAATTTAAAAATAACTGTGCACAAATTCAATCCATCATAAGATGCATGCAAAACTTGTCTCCATACCTCATAAGTCAAGGTCACAATTAAGAGTTAAAAGATCAAATTTGGCCATAGTATAGCTTGTGCAGGCTGTAACTTTATCATTCATGGACCTATTTGAAGATAACTTACCACAATAACATCCGTGAGAAGACAAATTCTTGTGTAACAACCGTCTCCATACCTCAAATGTCACACTTTCAGGTCAAAGTTCTAATTTGGCAATGAAACAGTGTGGAAATTCCTGTCTCCACAAGAATTTTGCCATATATTGATGGTTTTTAAAATAACTTGGCACAAATGCAATTCATCATAAGACAACCCATTGCCTGTTACACTCGTCTCTGTAACTCACAAATCAAGATTACATTTCAACAATCAAATTGGTCCATAAAACAGCTTATTTGGACTGTAACTTTGTCGTTCATCATGCAAATTTTAAGTTGACTTACCACTAAAGGCAACCATGAAGGCACAGCATTGTGTGTGTAAAGCATGTCTCCCTACCTCCGAGGTCAGGGTCACACTTTGAGGTCAAAGGTCAAAATTTGCTAGAAAACAGCTTGTCCTGGCTGTAACCTTTTCCTTCATCATTTTAATTGTAAGACAACTTACCCCAAATTACAACCATTAAGAGACTGAAAGTGGCCTGAATCACTTGTCTCATAAGCTCAAAGGTGAAGTTCACACTTAGAGGTCAAAGGTCAATTTTCGCCATTAACAGCTTGTGTAAGACATAAGCTGAGTTTTGAGATAAAAGTGGAATGTTGAGCAACTGTGCCATATGGACACATATCTTATTTATTTGGGCATCTTATTGTTCTCTTAGTTTGTACTTTTTATCAGGTCAAATCTTCAACATTAAGTGTCTGTAAACTCAGGTGGGCGCTTAAGGACCATCATAGCCTTCTTGTCTGATGGCTGTAATGACATGAAATCATACGGATTGTAATCTTATTTACCGGCAACCATTGTTTGTTCCTGCAAAATTATTTGTATAATGTGATGTGAAATAGAACTTTTTTTATACACATGGTTAAAAATGATAATCTGTTTAGATCTCAAAATAATAAACAATATATGTTTAAAATTACAAAAAATATAACATCTAAGGCTTTTCCATTGTAGTGGGTATTTAATATTTTCTAACAAGTAAATTGGTCATATGTACAATCATATGTGATATTTTGTGTGTTTACATTGTATAATTTATGCTTTAATAATAATGAAGTTGTACATTTAAAGTTACAAAAAGCCTATTGACTATAACAAATTTGACAATCCTTAGTAGTTTTGTTAGATGTTCAATCTTAATATGAGCCTTGTTCTGGGATAACTGGGCTTAATGCATGTGCTTTAAGTGTCATCCCAGATAAGCCTGTGGAGTCTGTACAGGGTAATCCGGGATGACACTTTCTGCTTTTATGGAATGTTTAATTATGCCCCTCTTCGAAGAAGAGGGGGTATATTGCTTTGCACATGTCTGTCTGTCGGTATGTCAGTCCGTCCACCAGATGGTTTCCGGATGATAACTCAAGAACGCTTAGGCCTGGGATCATGAAACTTCATAGGGACATTGGTCATGACCGGCAAATGACCCCTATTGATTTTCAGGTCAAAGGTCAAGGTCACAGTGACCTGAAGCAGTAAGATGGTTTCCGGATGATAATTCAATAACGCTTAGGCCTGGAATCACGAAACTTCATAGGGACATTGGTCATGACCGGCAGGTGACCCCTATTGATTTTCAGGTCACTAGGTCAAAGGTCAAGGTCACTGTGACTCAACACAGTAAAATGGTTTTCGGACACCACCACAATCACCACCACCACCACCACCACCACCACAGTGACAAAAAATGTATTCACACAATCGCTGCCACTACAACTGACAGCCCATATGGGGGGCATGCATGTTTTACAAACAGCCCTTGTTTATAGGAAGTCTCTTCTAAATGAAATCAAGTTTATGCAGAAAGTGTCATCACAGATTAGCCTGTCCGAACTGCACATGCTTATAGGTGACGATACTGTACGCACATGCATTAAGCCCAGTTTTCCCAGAACTGTGGACTGCACAGGCTAATTATGTGGAGACACTTAACACACATGCTTTAAGCCGAGTTTTTCCTAAACGTTGCTCAATGATCTATGATTCTCGTCTCTTCCCAGGGGTGTTCCAGCCTGTGATCCCGACAGCCTACCAGCGCCGCCGGCATACCCTGCCCAGACTGTGCCAGAGCACCCCCCACCTCCGTACAAGCCCCCGGCGTCTGCACACGACGATTCGTCGTCCGATGACGAGGAAATCAACTACCGTGACGACGATGAGCCCAGTATGTTGTTGAGCTTAATTTAATTGACATAATTTACCAGTGGATAAGTTGACCAATCTTTGGTTTATATTTTGTTGTGGTAGCCTTAGGGTACCCATTTTCAAACATTATTTGTTTAACCCTTTTCCGCTCAGATACGCATTTTGATGTGTTTGTAGTCCATTAGAAAATCCAATTAAATGCAAGACCTTTCTTAAAAGATAAGAGTTTAAAAGGCTTCATTTTCAACTGATGAGTAGCAATCAGCATAAAACCTGAACAGCCTGCGAGTTACTCACAGGCTGTTCTGGTTTTATGCTGATTGCCTATAGCCATTTTCATTTTCATTTTGAGTGGAAAAGGGTTTAGTTAAATATATAAACTTGTTTCATGGTTATAACCCATATTTACAATATTATGTCAGGGAATATAAAGCTTTCTGTTGTTACAAAAACTATTTATTAAATCAAGTGACCCTTGTAAACATTTTTGGACCTGTATGGAACAAATTGTCGAATGTTTCATTTATTTGAGTCAACAAGTAGTACCAACACACATCAGTCCATTTATTTATATTATAAATTATGTACAACATTGCTTTCGACGAAATGTCAACATGGAAACTTATATGCATAGCATTTTAACAAAAAAAATTATCTAATATTAGTGACATCACATTGATTACTCAATTAGCACAGTTTAAAGTTTTATGAGTGAAGTTGTTTTGCTAACGGGTACCCTGGTATCTTGATGTGTACATTGAAAATAAAGGAAAGATGCTTGAAAGTATCGTGTTTGTGTACACAATATTTAAGTTCAAAACTAAGTTGTTTTTAACCTCATCAAATTCTTAAAATAGAGCATTCTATGTCATTAAATCACAAATTATGTCATTACTGGTAACAAAGTGTTTACAAAGTGAAAAGCAGTACATTTTAAATAATGTTTTCAATAACATGGTTCTTTTTTTGAAATTGCCAATAATTATATGATCATGAATTTTGTCATGAAACAAAACACACAATGTCAAAGGTAGACAACACAATTTTGTGAAGTTCGGGAAACATTCTCTGCAAATGCATTTTTGAAAAAGAGGCTACTGAACTGTATGATGTTAAGAGTTTGCCAATACAACATGCCGATATTTGACTAATTTCAAACATCAACATGTTTTTTAAGAATCGAAACCAATAGAGGATGGGTAACTTAAGGCTCAACAAATGAACATAGCTGTAAAATCCATTTGATTACTGCAAACCATTGGACAAACAACCACAAGGCATAGGCTTTCATTCATCAAAGTTACCACTTTGAAACCTTACATGTTTCCTGTTTGTGCTAATTGCGCATTCAAAAAGGACATGGGCATAATATTTATTCGATAGCAGTTCCATCCAATTTAAGAATGAGCCACGATTTGTGAAAATTGGGCTTAATGCATGTGCGTTAAGTGTCGTCCCAGATTAGCATGTGCAGTCCGCACAGGCTAATAAGGGATGACGCTATCCACTTTTATGGTATTTTCTGTTTAAATAACAACTCTTCTAAATTAAAATCTGGATAAGCCAAAAAGTCTTTCCTGACCAGCCTATGCAGACTTTACAGGCTAATTTGGGACAACACTTTACGTTCATGCTTTAAGGCCCATTTTCCCAAAGCTCTGCTCGAATGCTCAAGCTTTGGATTTATTTTGGTCCCTAATCTTTTCTTACGAAACCAAATTAAACTTTCCAGCTGGACTCGCTGCGAAGGTCGCCAGGCATGACAGTCTCGCCATTTTCCTTAGCAACCGACCGTCTCGGCAGGAGCTGGTGGAGAAGAACATAATTCCAGTTAAATCGGAGGACCAGATACACCACGATAGAGCGGAAATTGGGTCCAAACTGATCAGGTAAGGGAATGGGAGAGGGGCTTTTTGCAAAAAGGTTTGCAAGCATCTTAACTTAATGCTGAGATGTACTTAAACGCTCATGAATAACCCTCTGCTTAATACTCTGCACAGGCTAATCTGGGATAACACTTTTCGCACATGCATTAAGTCCTCTTGTCCCAGATCAAGAGTCATATATGACAAGACTATTACCAAGCAATGATGTCCCCTACCGGCTCCACAATTGTCAGATTATTATTATTTTTTTATATATATTTGTTGCCATAGCAACCAAATTTTTTGACGTAAGAACAAAAATGAAATGACGTGCATAATGTCCATATTTCCATCTATCCATGTTTCATGAAAAAATATGAAGAACTTTTAAAGTTATTGCATGATCAAGAAAAGTGTGACGGACTGACAGACAGACAGACAGACAGACAGACAGACTGACTGACTGACTGACTGACTGACTGACTGACTGACTGACTGACTGACTGACTGACTGACTGACTGACTGACTGACACACACACAGAGTGCAAACCATAAGTCCCCTCTGGTGAAACCGGTAGGGGACAAAAATAAACAATACTATTTACAACTTTATTGTAAGTTAATATCTGAAACTAAGGAACTTTATAATGTTGATACAGACTGTGTCCATGTTGAATGTTTTGTTTTCTAGGCGGCTGAGTCTGAGACCGTCACAGGAAGAACTGGAACAAAGAAATATATTGCACAGTAAGTGAGCAGTGAAACAAGCTCATTGAGACGGAGAACTAACATACTTAAAGGTGTTTGAATGATTATTGGTAATTGGTAAACATGTTTTGGCTTACAATTTCTATAATACCAGAAGATAAATGTATACTTAACAATACTCTTAACTCTTAGCAGACTTTGAACCTTAAGTTCAAAGTGTGTTCTTTATGTTTAAACTGTAAACCTTAAGTTTAAACTGTAAACCTTAAGTTAAAACTGTACACCTTAGGTTTAAAATGTAAACCTTAAGTTTAAAATGTGATACTTACAGTAGGTTACAATTATGACTTCATTGGTTTATATGGCAAATTATGTGTATATGGATGTAAAAGAATGTACTTCATGCATTTTATTGATACTGAATTTCTTGGTTTTATTTTCCAGTGAAAAGTGATGATCTCGCTCAGAGAGAAAAAGAAGAAAGAAAGAAATTACTTATAAGAAAGGTAGACAATTTCAAAATACTTAACTGTTGTTGGGTACAGAGATTTATGTCCCTTTATTCAAATATTTTGATGGACTGTATATGTCCTTTAGTTTCCAACGTATGTGTGCCAATTTATTATCTACCGGTAGTCTTACTTATTATTTATTTAACAACATAGCATTTTAATAAACATTATAAGTTTATCATATAATAAATAAATAATACATGTATAAATAAATTATCTGCTATTTGAAAATAAAATGTCTCTGAGCACAAGTGAAATGCACAAGAAAGATCTTGTACTAAAAACTAAATAAAAACTAAATCACTTCAGTGTTATAGTAGACTACCTATGATCAATACTTTTGTTAAGCCTTTGCATGCTGGGAAATTTTTTGTCTGCTAAAATGTCGTCTGCTGAATTTCTAAAATCAGCATTTTCTTCGATTTTTTTTCAAAGAATACTATCAGAATAGCAAACAGTTTTGATGCAGATGAGACGCCACGTTTTGTGGTGTCTCATCTGGATCCAAACTGTTTGCAAAGGCCTTTAAAATTTGGTTCCAGCACTGAAAGAGTTAATATAAATGCCATACTTGTGCATGTAATAATAGACACTTCCTAGTTAACTTACAAATGATCTACATTGATTGTCTAATCTTTCATTTAAATGTGTAAAGATGCTCTCAGGATAAATTGTTTGATCTGTTATTTATTCACTTCTAGATTTTATCTTTTGATCTATCTCAGATCTGAACATTTTTAATTGCATAATTTAGCATCTACACAGACGACATTTAAAATCATGATTACCACTAATTGTAAAACTAAAAATGATAACATACTATAAACATTAATTTTCAACATTTGTAACTCTATGGAAGTATGCCATTGTCTAATTATGCTCAATTAGCAAGGTGTGAAAAACAGGCTTTTTGACAGCGTGTTGCTGTGTTTATCCCAACTGGCCTGACCATTTGGTCCCATGAGCTACTGTCACCTGTTTGTAGCAGTTTGTGAACAATCAAAGCTAGATGTCAGACAGCTATCAATCAGTGATTTGTGCCCCTGTCAATCAGCATGCCATCTCAGCCAACCAGGCTCATCTTATATATAAGGGTGGCAAATCATGTTCAGGTCATTCAGTGAAAAGCATTTTGACAGCGAAAAATATATAAAAGTACTCAAGTATTATTAAACAAAAAAGATAATAGATAAAAAACAGAACAATTTATATATTTAATCAAAATATAGTTCTGAAGTGCTCTTAGTCAGAAGTGGCAATTAGAGAGCAAGGATTTAGTCTTACTCTTCCGAATTCAATAATTTAGAGGCGTTCCAAAGTCAAACGTACAGGGGAGTCATAAAGCTGTTTAAAGCTGTAAAGGAAAAACTAGCTTTATCATGATTGGCACTATTAACGTATATGTGCTAGATATAGTGAAGCACATCGTAACCATGACTACAGCTGCTCTCGTTTCCCAGCTGAGTTTCCGGCCGACGATAGAGGAGCTGCGAGAGAAGAAGATCATCAAGTTCAACGACTACTTGGAGGTCACGGACGCCAGCGAGTATGACCGAAGGGCTGACAAACCCTGGACCAGACTTACACCCCGCGATAAGGTACACACTTGGTCATGTGTATGAGCCTTGCTCTGGGAAAATGGGGTTTAATGCATGTGCGTAAAGTGTCATTCCAGATGAGCCTGTGCAGTCTGCACAGGCTAATCAGGGACGGCACTTTCCGTCTAAACTGGTTTTCGAAAAGACAAGACTTCCTTTAAATGAAAAATAACATATAAGCCTAAAGTGGGATTGTAGGACAACATTTTACCCATATGCATTAAGCCCCGATTTCCCAGAGCGAGGCTCACTAGTTAATGGTATTCTGCTATCTGAATATTTTCCCGAATTCTTAGTCAGTTCACTCTTTTACGTTGTCAACAACCAAATTTTGATTAGTATTAAAATCTGAAACAACTTTACTTAATTAGTTGTCAATTTTATATGGAAAGATCATGTTTCAAAACCTAGGAGCATAAGCTTGTGTATGAATTGTGTACAGATATCAAAACATGTATTCATTGCGGTTATTCTGGTTTTAGGCGGCCATTAGAAAGGAACTGAATGACTTCAAGGCTTCGGAAATGGAAGTTCATGATGATAGCCGTCATCTGACCAGGTATTGACTCTTTGAAATTCTTTGTTTATTGAGGTGAAGATAAAAATGTACACTTCTGATCTGTTAGAATTAACTCTTTCAGTGCTGGAACCCAATTTTGAAGGCCTTTGCAAACAGTTTGGATCCAGAGAGACGTCACAGAACATGGCGTCTCATCAGGATCCAAACTGTTTGCTATTCTGATAGTATTCTCTGAAAAAAAAATCTAAGAAAATGCTGATTTTAGAAATTCAGTAGACGACATTTTAGCAGACGACAAATTTCCCAGCATGCAATGGGTTAACGTTTAACCTATAAATAGCCTGCAATAAACCACTTCTCTTTTAATCATTCTCATTTCATAATGTCTTTATCATGATATAGACAAAATTAACACTTATTAGTTATTAAAAAGCTGTATTTCGACGCGTTTTAATACAGCAAACAATTGCAGTACAATGACATCAATTTTATTGTTAATCCTGACTTAATTTATTGTCTTCTGTATTGACAGATTCCATCGCCCTTGACAATCCCCCATCTCACGAGAAGGTTCAACATGAGTGGCTACACCCTACCATACAGCTGGGGCCATGTTAGAGGTCCATATCCCATCAGGCCTATATAGACCTTCCCCTGGTTACCAAGGAAACGTGCAATTTAAAATGGGATGCAGAATAGGAAACAGCATAATGCATACTGCAAAAAATCTGCACTGGACGGCTCGATTACGAGTGCCAGCAGAAAAACACTTCATATATCGCGTATTTGATGACACATGATCATTAGAAAATTTGTATTCCTTCATTATGCATCGACCTTCTTCATCCGTGTCAAAAAGAACCATTGTTCTTTCCCCTCATAATAAGTGCAGCATTTTTGCCTCATGTTATGAATTCTTATTTTCTAACTGCCAGTTGATGGGACAATTTGAACAAGGATTCGTTCAACAGCTGGGTATTTTATGAACTCATAAAATTGTGGATTATTTATTTACCCAGCTAGTGAATGGAACGATAAGAGCGTTGAGCGGGACACAGAAATCAAGGCTGTGAAGGTCAAACGGTCAAGCATTACTTTGTACACAGATGTCAGAAACACTGAATGATCTGCACTCAGTGAAAACGGGGTTTGATGCATGTGCGTAAAGTGTTGTCCCAGATTAGCCTGTGCAGTCCGCACAGGCTAATCAGGGACGTTACTTTCAGGATTTTTGCTAACAAGAGACTTTCTTTATCATAAAAGCGGAAAGTGTGGTCCCTGACTAGCCTGTGCGGACTTCATAGGCTAATCTGGGACGATACTTTAAGCACATGCATTTAACCCCTTTTTCATAGAGTGCAGCCTGTATATAATATGGTAATTGAAAATTTGTGATCTCTTCGACATTCTAAATGTTTGTGCGTGTTTTCTTTGTATTGGTGTTGTATTCACGCTAATTTCACCCCAGAATAATATTTTAAAGCATGCGTCAGTGTCCACCATGCAATGATTGAAATAGCGTTTTTAGAGCTTAAATGTGTTATAATGTGGTTGATTTTGTGTTTTAACAGACCATGCCTATTACCACAAACACCATGCGTTATTTAATCATTATTTTGGCGAAATATGTTATTTCCCTTTATCAATGTTGATCAATTCCCCGCATTGTCTTATTTCATTTTTTAAACTCTTGCCGGACCATTTTGACCATACACTATCATGAGTTGTTCATTCATTTATATATCATTCAGATCTTCTTCTTAATTTTGTTTAATGATTTTTAATGATAGTTCATGTCATGGTTTAGTTACATGGTATATTGTATTGTATGTTGTGTAATATATTGAGATATACTGTGTAGATAAACTCTGACCAATAAAAGACTTTTCTTCTTTTGATCAAATGTGAGAGCAAACATTTGAAGGATGCAGTATTATTTCATAAATTTCTCTGTGGTTTTTCAATTTCTGGAAAATAATTGGTTATATTTTCGCCACTTCACACAATTTATGAGCATCAAGAATTGAAGTGTACATTTTATTTACTGTCCATTTATAACAAAATCATGTATAGTATGATTGAGCAAAAAAATAACTTTTTGTCTAAATTTTTTTCTAGGATTTGAAATTCACAAACAGTTTTCCAGTTTTAATCGAGATATTGTTATTTTTCCCTTATGTTTTGTCTCACCTGAACTCAATGTGCTAATGGTGAGATCTTGTTATCCCCGTTTGTCCATTGTGCATTGTCCATTGTCAACATTTGCCTTGTTTACACTCTAGATCCCACACTTATTACCTGATCTTNTTGGCCATAACTTTTGCAATATTGAAGATAGCAACTTGATATTTGGCATGCATGTGTATCTCATGGAGCTGCACATTTTGAGTGGTGAAAAGTCAAGGTCATCCTTCAAGTTCAAAGGTCAAAAAACATCATCCAAGGGAAGTAATAAGCTTTAAAGGAAGATAATTTCTATACCTGCCAAAAATAAATAGAAATTTTATTTCAAGGCGGCGCAGTAGGGGGCATTGTGTTTCTGACGAACACATCTCTTGTTTATGTTTCATTAAGTACTTTTTATCATTCTGAACTCCACCTTCTCAGAAAAGTTTAGTTCTTTCATGTCTCAGGTGAGCATTGCCCTCCTGTTACATTCGTTAAAGTAGAACAGGTCCTTTTGTAAAATGTGCTTATTGGAATATTTAAATGAAAAATTAAAGTGAAGTCAAACATTGTTGTTATCAATATTTGAATTGTTGATGCTTAATTGCATGGAAATTAATCAATACCTGTAATAGTAATTGAAACTTATTCATGCTTGTCATTAGTTTAGAACAATCTTTGAACAAATTTATTGATTATTTTAATTTTAAGCTAGTAAAGCTAAAACTGTTTACTGACAGTTTAACCCATTTTTTGTTTGTTTATATAAATGTCATCAATATAACATGAAATTATTTTGATTTTTATTTAAACCGAAACATTGGTGTGTTAATGGCCATGTTACTTTTTTTTCATCCATACAAATATTTAATTGCCTTATTTTAAATAACCATTTTGTTTCTTTATGCTTGTTTTCTTTCCCGTATATTTGTCACAGATTATGAAATAAATATTTTAAACAGGTCTATGTTGTATATTTTGGATGTTTTATATATTTTGTATAAAGTGGAAATTGTATTAATAATTGTAATGTTTAGCTTATTTCTTGCACAACTTACATTAAAGCGCCATGCATGTAATATAACTAGTTGTATGTCAATGTATTTATGTGTCAAATGTTTTAAGAATAATGACACTTTTATAATGATGCTTCACACAGTAGTTTGCAAATAATGGGTTTCTTTGCCCAATTGTTTTGTCAACTTAAGAATACATCTTGGAAAAAAAATAATTTATGTTCTCTTTTGCTATGTAAATATGGTCAATATAATACAGTACATGTTTTATCAACATTTCCTTTCATATATGTGTTTAAATAAATTAAAATATTGACAATAGTGGTCCAGTTAACATGTCTAAGCTTTGACTAGAACAATTAGTATGTTTAATAAGGCTCGATTGGTCATTGTCGGCTTGGGTACTCTTAAGTATACTTAAATGTACCCCATGTACAGAAAATATCCTAAAACGTACCTGGAAATTTTAACGCTGAACTGGTCGTTAACGGCTTTCTTTTTCAAATTAATTATGTTCATATTTATGTCAATATTTTGTAAAATGGCCTCTATATTATTGAAACTCATACTCAAAAAAGCATGTTAAGGCAGGTTTCGTTCAAAGAGAATTTGTTTCGTATTCCGTAGCGCGTTTTACGACATCGGATTTTGGGCGAGAATAAAACTCTGGTACAGTCTAAATTGGCCGCGTACCCGGGGTACATAAGTACAATTTTTAAAAGACAAAAACAGATTATTTTTTTTTAATGTTTTAAAGGCCAGAATACTTGAAATTGAGCATTAAAAAATAAGTGTAAGAATGCTGTTAAATTGGACTAGAAATATTATACCAGATGGTTTAGTTACTCTTAAGTAAGACAAACTTACTGTATGATTTGCACTTGAGAAATACATGTCTTTTACTTTTAAGCTGCTTAAAGGTACTTTTTCAGCTCCATTGAATTTCATTTTCTCCTGAAACCGTTGACCTTTGTGAATTTTTTCTTTACGTTGGGATTTGTTAAGTTCAGAAACTTATGCATGTGCGTTAAGTGTCATCCCAGATTAGCCTGTGCAATCCGCACAGGCTTATCAGTGACAACACTTTCCACCTCGGCTTGATTTTCGTTTAGAAGAGACTGCCTTAAAACGAAATATTTCGTAAAAGCTGAAAATGTCCTTCCTTATTCACTTCACGCATATGAATTAAGCCCCGTTTTCCCAAAGCAAGGCTTATACTGTATTTATCATTATCCAAATTCATATAAAACGTTATGATAATACACAAAAATATCTACTTTAGGATTGTAAAATTAAGAACAACAGTTTGATTGATGTCTTTGCAATTTTAGACCCTTTATGTTATGTATATGTGGAAAATATAATTATACAATAGTTATATGCAGTACATCATGTTGGCGCACTTACTTCTGTTATTCAACATTGTATAGATTTTGTATTTGTTGTATGCAAACTATAAGCTATCATCTGGTTAAAATAAATTAATAAACATGTGAAACTTTGCTACCACTTGTTATTTGTTGGCGTTATAGCATTACCATGCGTTACTGTCAATAGCATACCAGCTTTGAAAAAAAATGAGGTGAGCTCTGGGAAAACAGGGCTTAAGTCATGTGCAGGTTCAGTGTCGGCCCAAATTAGCCTGTGCTTACTAAACAGGGACGACTTTTTCCGCTTTTATGGTATGTTTTGTTTCATAGAAGTCTGTTCTAAGCGAAACTCCAGTTGAGGCTGAAAGTTTTGTCCCTGATAACCCTTTGCGGACTGCATATGCTAATCTGGGACGACACTTTTCGCACTCGATTAAGCCCCGTTTTCCCAGACTGAGAATCTTTATTTATTGCTGCTGAGGTCGCAAAAAAAATTGCCAACGAGTTTCGGAGTGTCGAGTTTAGGAGAGTCGTCTTCTTTCTTGTTATCTATTCAGGGATGTGATTTCTTTTCTTCACAGAGTTTTTTCTCAAACTTGAATGTCAAGATTGCCTCATAAACCGTTCTTTACTTTGTAGTATCTATTTAAAACTCAACAGTTTTGATGAGCCCAATTTTAAAGTCAATGTTTCTCACTTGGGATGTCCAAAATCACATCCCTGTTGATTTTTCGCCGTTTTGTATGACCAAAGTCCACACAACTTATGTAACCGAGATGGAATGAGTGAGGTGAGGAACACGTAGTGACAGTCAAGCTCTCTAACCTCTGAACTATCCAACCCTGCTGAAGGCAGTATTTTGGCAAAGTTTAACCTTCATCAAGACTTTTTTTTTAAGTTTTTTTTTCTTCCTTCTGAAAATGTAAATAAATTGAGTTTGGTAACTTTCGCG
>VMBQ01011098.1:5103-20262 GCA_007657795.1 Dreissena rostriformis | reverse complement strand
ATATATACAAAAAAATAGGGTCACCCTTGCAATAATTTGTATCATTTTGAGTTATGAGTTGGTACTGATGGAATACCATAAATTCTTGCGTGAAGGATGCCCGTTTTTCAGATACAATAAAAATTCAGGTTAATATTTGTGGAAAAAAGTTTATATTTAAACGTTTCTAATATACCAAAAACGTAAATCGCATCATTTGTTTACTGATGCCAATTTTTATATTTTTATTTTATTTCACAGAGCAGTTTTTTTTTATGTTAAATATTAAAAGTGCCAAAAAATGTTTTGTTATTTTTTTCACAAAGCAGTTTTATAGATGTGAAATATATACCGGTAAAGTGTGAATATCTCCTTAAAGTGTCATAGTGATGTAGATCAAGTCTCGATTCAAAATGGCTGCAAAAAAACCCATTTATAATACATATGAAAGAAAAAATAGGAGGTATTGATAATACACACCTGAACACTGAATTGGTTGAAATATAAGTTGGCTTATGCGAGAGAAATTACCATAAGTTTAAGTACCCATTACTTAGGGTGCCTGTGCAGAGGAATGAATGTTTAATGGATAATACTGTTATATTTGAGTGACTTTTGCTTATTATGCTGATATTGAAACTTATGAGTATTTTATGTAAATATCGAAATATTATGTTATAATAACCTCTCAAGCTTAAAAGAATTAATTGTATAACAGCCACGCTCTCGGTAAGCAGGGTTTAATGCACATGCGTTAAGTGTTGTCCCATGACACTTTATGCCTTAAATGGATTTTGTTCAGAAGAGACTTCCTTTATATGAAAAATTCCATGAAAGCGGAAAGTGTCGTCCCTGATTAGCATGTGCAGACTGAACAGGCTTATCTGGGACAACACTTTACGCACATGCATTAAGTATTGCTGATGTATGTTCTCATGTAATCAGTCATGTTTATATTTATTTAAATAATATGTGAATTTAGTTGGCATTAAGTGTTTGAGTCATTTGTGTTTTGAATATGCACATATATATATTATTTGAAGCACCTGCATGCAAATGTGTCCAAAGAAATAGGCTGCTTTCTTATTTAATTATTGTTTATTCTGACACGATAACCGATGATCTTCGTATAGACAAAAAACAAAATTCGCGGAAAACTATGTGTAAACAATTTATACGTACCCAAACGACAAGATAGTTAAATACAATTTTCATTAAAATTGCAATATTTTATCAAATCTGTCGAATACAAATTTCTCAATTTGTGGTTATTTATTGTTCAATAAAAAAACTGTTTGTCATCTAATGCACGGCTCTTAAACAACTTGGGCTAAAACATGGTTTCATTCCTAGATCTACAATGTACATTATCAATTATTGTTTGTTCATGCTATCACAGTATTAACAGTATTTAAATGTTCATGCCAGCTCATAGGCGATGCATATTACATAGGAGTTGTATTTAAATGTGTCATGTTCTGAGAAAACTGGGCATAATGCATGTGCGTAAAGTATCGTCACAGATTAGCCTGTGCAGTCCGCACAGGCTTATCAGGGAAGACACTTTCCGCTTTTATGACATTTTTCGTTTAAATGAAGTCTCTTCTTAGCAAAAATCCAATTTAGGCGGAAAGTGTGGTCCCTGATTAGCCTGTGCGGACTGCACAGGCTAATCTGGGACGACACTTTACGCATTATGCCCAGTTTTCTCAGAACACGACACAAAAAGCAGAAAATTGTCAGTTCATGTTAGAATCATTTCCATTGTTAATAGGTGATAACCAATGTTTTGTTGCCCTGATGTGCATAGCCAGAGTTTTTTTTAATGTTTAAATGAACTTCTCAGGCTAAATTCAGTTATATTCTTTTAGTCAAAACTAGACTCCTATTTCATTATTTTTTCTTAATACAAATTTCTTATTGTATGTATGTTAGCTGCATGATTTTGCCTGTCATTAACATGCTTTTTACCTTAAAACTGCAGCGTCTAAAGGTATTGTATGTAAAATCTTGTTCCAACACTGCAGCATTTTGTCTCTTTATGAGAAAAGAAATATTGGTGGTTTTGAACTGCAATTTGAATCTGCTTGAATTTATAAAGGCGCCTCAACGAAATAAGTTTAATTGAAACACAATATTCTGATTTAAGACATAGCCTTTGAATTTTATTAAAAAATCAAAAAGGTTTAAACTAGAAAAGCCTTACAGAGCCCACCTTAGCTAATAATTCTGATACCAAGCAAATATATACTAGCTTCCAGAAGGGTCAACTTCATTGTCAACCAAATATTGTCAATGTGAAATTTACCTTTCCTGAAATACTTCTTCATTAAACTGTGGTGGTTACCAGTTATACAAGTCTCACCTGTAATCTAGCCCTTTCAGTGCTGGAGCCGAATTTTGAAGGCCTTTGCGAACAGTTTGGATCCAGATGAGACGCCACAGAGTGTGGCATCTCATCAGGATCCAAACTGTTTGCTATTCTGATAGTATTCTATGAAAAAAAAACAAAGGAAATGCTAATTTTAGAAATTCAGCAGACGACATTTTAGCAGACAACAAATTTCCCAGCATGCAAAGGGCTAGAATCCAACTGACATCATTGTGCTAGAGCCAGCCTACCTTTTTTTTGCAGTAGACCAATTTATTTGAATGTTTACACTATAATAAAAGTCAGAAGAAGCTCAAAAATAAAGGCTGTATTGGCTTATAATGTGTATCGANTGGTTATTTATTGTTCAATAAAACAACTGTTTGTCATCTAATGCACGGCTCTTAAACAACTTTGGCTAAAACAGGGTTTCATTCCTAGAATTACAATGTACATTATCAATTATTGTTTGTTCATGCTATCACAGTATTAACAGTATTTAAATGTTCATGCCAGCACATAGGCGATGCATATTACATAGGAGTTGTATCTAAATGTGTCATGTTCTGAGAAAACTGGGCATAATGCATGTGCGTAAAGTGTCGTCCCAGATTAGCCTGTGCAGTCCGACACTTTCCGCTTTTATGACATTTTTCGTTTAAATGAAGTCTCTTCTTAGCAAAAATCCAATTTAGGCGGAAAGTGTCATCCCTGATTAGCCTGTGCGGACTGCACAGGCTAATCTGGGACGACACTACGCATTATGCCCAGTTTTCTCAGAACACGACACAAATAGCAGAAAATTGTCAGTTCATGTTAGACTCATTTCCATTGTTAATAGGTGATAACCAATGTTTTGTTGCCCTCATGTGCATAGCCAGAGTTTTTTTTAATGTTTAAATGAACTTCTCAGGCTAAATGCAGTTATATTCCTTTAGTCAAAACTAGACTCCTATTTCATTATTTTTTCTTAATACAAAATTTCTTATTGTATGTATGTTAACTGCATGATCTTGCCTGTCATTAACATGCTTTTTACCTTTAAACTGCAGCGTCTAAAGGTATTGTATGTAAAATCTTGTTCCAACACTGCAGCATTTTGTCCCTTTATGAGAAAAGAAATATTGGTGGTTTTGAACTGCAATTTGAATCTGCTTGAATTTATAAAGGCGCCTCAACGAAATAAGTTTAATTGAAACACAATACTCAAGTGTCTGATTAAAGGCATAGCCTTTGAATTTAATTAAAAAATAAAAAATGTTTGAAGTAGAAAAGCCTTACAGGGCCCACCTAATTAGCTAATAATTCTGATACCAAGCAAATATATACTAGCTTCCAGAAGGGTCATCTTCATTGTCAACCAATTATTGCCAATGTGAAATTTACCTTTCCTGAAATACTTCTTCATTAAACTGTGGTGGTTACCAGTTATACGAGTCTCACCTGTAATCTAGCTCTTTCAGTGCTGGAACCGAATTTTGAAGGCCTTTGCGAACAGTTTGGATCCAGATGAGACGCCACAGAACGTGGCATCTCATCAGGATCCAAACTGTTTGCTATTCTGATAGTATTCTATGAAAAAAAATATCATAGAAAATGCTAATTTTAGAAATTCAGCAGACAACATTTTAGCAGACAACAAATTTCCCAGCAGGCAAAGGGCTAGAATCCAACTGACATCATTGTGCTAGCCAGTCTAGCCTTTTTTTTGCAATAGACCAATTTATTTGAATGTTTACACTATAATAAAAGCCAGAAGAGGCTCAAAAATAAAGGCTGTATTGGCTTATAATGTGTATCGATACCAAAACCTACAGTTTACAGCAAATTGTGCCAAATCTTGTTGGTGAACCAAAGAATGTAAATAAAATGTACTTGTTAAACATGAATATGTATAATATAGCTATCATATACTGTATGCCTTAGAAAGATGCCCTTTTTATATATATCACCACAGTATTATCAAAACTGTTATACACTATATATAGCAAGGTTTAAACCCTGTGTACATTTTTCCACAGTCCTTGAACCACTCTCGAACTTGACTGAACTAGCTAGGGAATAGAGGTAAAGAGAAATATATCTTATGCATCCTCATAGTTGTTTCCACATTTTGAGCTTATCTATTCATACAGTCATAAAAAGAGCAGAATTGTGCTTGTTTTGGGGAGATTTTTGG
This sequence comes from Dreissena rostriformis, assembly GCA_007657795.1. NCBI lineage: Eukaryota > Metazoa > Mollusca > Bivalvia > Myida > Dreissenidae > Dreissena > Dreissena rostriformis. The sequence continues at coordinate 15,733 of VMBQ01011098.1, read as the reverse complement.
CCCGCTTTCTGAACAAAATTGTTAACCCATGGGCCATGTCACTTTCTATGCATAACCCTTTGCATGCTGGGAAATTGTCTCCTGCTAAAATGTTGAATTTCTAAAATTAGCATTTTCTTAGATTTTTTTTTTTTTAAAGAAAACTATTAGATTAGAAAATAGTTTGGATCCTGATAAAAACACCACGTTCTGTGGCGTCTCATCTGGATCCAAACTGTTTGCAAAGGCCTTCAAAATTCGGTTCCAGCACTGAAAGAGATAAAATTATGTAAATGAGCTTCAAAGACATATCGAGAACGTTGGGAATCAATTCCAAAATTGGTTACATGTCAAATTCTTAAACACAATTTATTGGAATGTTTCTTTTATAGCAAATATTTTCTCTAGCGAGTAAAAAATGTAATTGTTGCGTGTCAATTCAAAAATACTATGGTAAAGCTGGTAATTGTATTGCAAGACTTTCCTGCTCATTCAACACAAAATAATATTCTTTCACATGGCTGTTGGAAATTTTTAATAAAATATATTGATATGTGCCACATTTTTGTTGTTGTTAGTTTTCATCTATATTGTTATTGTTGTTATACTGGTAATATATGTTTATTTTTGTACATATAAAGAATTTAGATGTATTGTTTACATAATTTGTCCAATTTATGTGAGCATAAAATTATGTTGTGCACTAGCCTCATGTATCTATTAAATGCTTTAGCATCTGTATAATAAATGATGTGAAGCAAGCTTGTATTTACTGCTTCAAACAAAGATGTTTTGTATTAAAATATATTCTGGATTAGTAAGCCTTTGTTTTGTGATGAATCTTGGAAACTTCAATGAATTTTTAAATTAGACTGGATTTTCATGTTTTTGACTGATTTATTGTATAAAAGAAATACAGCTCTGATGCTTAAGTCTCTTTTGTCAGTAACCAAAAGCTGCAATAATTAATTATCAATTTGATTTCTCTTGGTAGTGCCATGTTTTTTTTTTTAATTTTGATGTATGCAATATTGTATACTGGTACTGTTTGCAAACATAGATAACATCAGCGTATCAATTTTTACATTATTCAAATGGAAAATATATATTTAATAAACAGAAATGAAACAAGTGAACCCATTTTAACAGAGCTTGTATTCTTTCCAATGCCTGATTATACAAACAAATGAAACAATCAATTATTTTTTTTATCCTTCTTTTTCTTCTTTTTCTCCTTTTTTTTCTTTTTCTGTTTCTTGGATTCCACTTCTTCAGTCTCTACATTCTTGGAACCTACGTCATCTGAAGGAACAAAAAAACTCTTTTTTTTTTTTAATTGCTGAACACAATATTGAAATCAAAAAGGGTATTGTCTATAACTTCCAATATGTTATTTGGTGGGTTTTTAACAGAAAAAGGTCAAAACCTCTTACACAAATTGTGTAAACCCAAATTGCACTTTTCCTGAGCAAATTGAGGCGTCCTAACCTTTCAACCAGTAAAGTACACAACAGTTCTTCTTGTATCAGATAGGATGACACAAGAAAGACCACAGAAATTATTTCGTGACAAAACACAAACCCAAGTTACATGACCAGGCTGTGAAGTTTTGCTCCTGAACCTTAGATTAACCCTTTGCATGCTGGGAAATTTGTCGTCTGCTAAAATGTCGTCTGCTGAATTTCTAAAATCAGCATTTTCTTCGATTTTTTTTTTCAAAGAATACTATCGGAATAGCAGTCTGGATCCAAACTGTTTGCAAAGGCCTTCAAAATTCGGTTCCAGCACTGAAAGAGTAAACAGTCCTACGTGTTACCAAATAAGCTTGCCAGCCCGGCATAGCCACGTAAATAACAAAAAGCAGACCCCTGTTCCACCTACCTGTGTTGATATCATCATCAATGCCCTCCACTCTGTGTTTCCGTGGCAACAACTTCTCCCAGATTACGGGAGGAATGCCTGGATACCAGTCTGTGATCTGCAGGTGCCCTTGAATGCTCTCACCTGTACATGTTCACAGGTTGAGTGAGCTATGGTATTGGGTAACTAAGGCTTGATTGGTCACTGTCGGCTCAGGTACTTCTTAAAAGTACCCCGGGTACTCTTAAATATACTACAAAATACATAAGGTACAAAAAAAATATACAAAAAAGTACCCCAGAGTATGGCCGGATGCCTTAAAGCCTATTGTCGGTACCCGGGGTACATTGTAGTATACTGGTACTCAAGAGTGCCTGGGTACTTTTAAGTACAATCTGAGGCAACAACGACCAATAGACCGTAACTCGGTCGGTAAATTGTCAACAATTGACCAATTGCTCCACCTTTCTATTTGTCTAAGGGTGTTTGTCAAGCAATGTATGGTTAATTCGTTCTTCAATGCAGCCATCTGCTATTATTGACAACTCAAATGTCAATCGAATATTTAAAATCATCATTCTTGATTGATAAATCTCAACTAGTCAAATGTATAGGGGAAGTGTCTTGTATTGTCCTGCATCAATAATCCACCAACATTTGGCTTACTGTCATGAAAGAGATTCCACTTTTCATTGAATCTTAACCAAACTTGCAGTTAAGATATAATTTATCCTAAAATCCAAGCTTAGATCGATAATTGGCATGAAATACAAAAATTGTGTAATTTAATTATTATGAAGAAGATTTTTACAAATCAGTGACGTATGTAAATTGCAATTAAATGTTTCTCATATACAATGAAATGTTGTAAGTCGTCCATAAAACTATAGCCAAAATTGAAGAACATAATATCACACATTTCGACCTTGGAATTTTATTTTATACAACTCACATAGTTAGACGGCGAGTATTCACTACTGAAGCATATTCAAAACATACATTGGAGGAACTGATAACGGTTCTGCTTTTTTTTTCAACAACAGAGAACAAAAGTAAAGATAAATATTAATAATCCCGAGTCAAATTCCAACAAATATATTTTTGAAGAATATATAAAAACATACAGACCTACAGTCAAACTGTTTTTATCAACTACCAGGCTGTATATTCCTGACCCCTGAAAAACATTAATGAAAATGATGATCATGTATGAGAAAAATATGGACATTTTTACATTTTTTGTACAATACAAATTTCAGACGTTGTGATTATAATGATATATATTTGTAAACAGATGGTTTGCTTATGTGGACAGAGACAGATCTGATGGAACCATTATAATAACAAGAGCACCGCATAGCGGGTGCCAATGCTCGGCTGTGGGTGCTTGGATTTTGTTTTATTGACCTTTATTGACCTTTGACCTTGAAGGATGACCTTGACCTTTTCACCTCTCAAAATGTGCAGGTCCATCAGATACACATGAAAAAAAAAAAAATTGACCTTTGACCTTGAAGGATGACCTTGACCTTTCCCCCCTCAAAATGTGCAGCTATATGAGATACACATGCATGCCAAATATCAAGTTGCTATCTTCAATATTGCAAAAGTTATGGCCAATGTTAAAGTTTTTCGGACGCCGCGGACGAGCTGGCTATGACAATACCTTGTTTAAAAAAAAAACAGCCCAGCTAAAAAATGAGCCTCGTTCTGTGAAAAGGGGTTTAATGCATGTGCAAAAAATGTAGTCCCAGATTAGCCTGTGAAGTCCACACAGGCTGATCAGGGACAACACTTTCGCCTTTTATTGTATTTTTCGTTCAAAGGAAGACTCTTCTTGACAAAAATCCAATTTAGGCGGAAAGTGTCTTCCCTGATTAGCCTGTGCGGACTGCACAGGCTTATCTGGGACAACACTTTGTGCACATGCAATAAACCCTGTTTTTTTCAGAGCGTAACTCAANCCCAAACCAGAAATCCTGGATTCGCCCCTGGCAGTTGTAACATTTTTCAGTCCAATAATGGCAATAAATGAATTACTTTGTAGGCATTGATGCTTTAAACTGAATATACCGGGAGCCTATAGGAACAGACACAAATAACTAAAACGTGTGCCTACTATAGTCTAAAGGATCATTTATTGGAATCATGCTTTTTCATTGTGCATCAAGCAAAACATTAAAGCCCCATTTACACTCAAATCAACAAATATTTCGTTAAATATTTCGCTCAAAAAAGTTAACCCATACAAAATCAGTATTCCTTATAGCAAAAGCCAAAATTTCAACGCCAGATTTGGTCTGGTAACATGGATTTAACAAATACAAAATGCTCTTTTTCATTTTTTGCGGTACAATAATATATTCCATTTTAATTTCCAGCAACGATATCTGTTTATACGACACACAAACACTTTAATGGAAAATGAACATGTGTTTAATATATTGTACCACAATTTAAAAAAAAAATGCATTTTGTATCTTGTTAAATCTATGTTACAAGACCACATCTATTCTAGCGTTGAAATTTTGGCTATTGCTATAAGGAACACTGATTTTTTTATGGGTTTACTTTTTTTAATGAAATATTTTACGAAATTTTTGTTGATTTTGAGTGTTAATGGGGCTTTAATATTCTTTATATTTACCTTGTTATCAGTAATAATACTTGAACTGCTGAGAGAGATTTTCTGATTTTTTAGAGCAGTGATATCAAACTGGAAAGAAGAACAGCAAATCAACATTAACATTTCTTTAGAAAAATGGACATAACATATTCAAATGGAAAACTTAACTGGTAATTAAAAGAACAAGTATGTCACACATAGTAAAATTTTATACAAATTATGTTAAACCAGTGTATTTCTTAAAATATTGGAGAAAGTTGTAAACACATCAACAATCTCTACATTATGAACATTTGAGGTAAGGAATTTTCAAAATGTCATGATGAACGTTGAAAGTAACACTCCAGACAAGCTGTATTAAACCTTTGACCTCAAAGTGTGACGTTGAACTGTAAGCTAGGGTCTTAAACGCTACACCCTGTCTCTAATATGATGAACATTTTTTGTAAATTATTTTAAAATTGCATTTTTAACTCCAGACAAGCTTGGATGGACCAAAGCACTAACACCAAACCTAAATTGTGAAAGCTATATCAAGTGGAATGCAAACAGACTAGAATCAAGTATTTGCTAAAACTTAAGACAGTGTACCTGTTTAGGGGCTTGTATAAGAAACAGCTTTTTGCCTTGTAGTTCTGACTTTGTAAAGCAGTGTTTCAAGTCCATTGTTTCGAAGTTCTCAGGTGTTTTAAACTCGTATTTCGCTCGGTCACCAAAGAAACTGATATCAACATCTGCAGATTTCTCCAAGGTGTCATCGTCATCTGTTTCTGATGATTCTACCTCTGAAGGAGTTGTATAATTATGTCCCTTTTTACCACCTGACTTTGAGACTGCATTCAAGTGTTCATCATCCTGTTCCCTAAATCTCACTTTCTTTGCTGGCGACCGCATGGCTAATTCTGATGTATCTGTCACATCATTATCAGACAAAGACATATGGTGAGATCTTTTACGCTTCTTTGATTTTTTAGACGATTTCTTTTTATGGCTTGTCCGTTCCCCAATCATTTCAGCACCTGAGGACAAACTACCCATTTCTTCCTTCTGTTCAAAGTCACTTTCCAGTAAGATGCTAGAATTTGTATCGTCTTCACCATGTGGCTTATCTCTCTTGTGAGACTTTTTTTTCTTACTACTTGTGTCACTTCTGTCACTGACAGGCTGAGAGGTCAGCGCAGTTACATAACTGTCTTGCGAATCAGCAGACTCATCTTTAGACGCCTTATGTTTCTTCTTGCTTTTCTTCCGGGATTTTGATGGAACAGTGGGTTTTTCAGGAGAAGCTGGGAATGTCTGAAAAACATGTACTTTAAAGATAATAAACATATCTTGTTTAATAAGATAATTATATTTAATATAATTACTTTAATCAAAAATAACAGAATGAATTCTTCAATTATTAAACAGAATTGTTATTAACATGTATTGAAAGTTTATGCAATGAATTGAACCCTTAATATATTTCATGAAATACTTAAGATGATTGTTGATTGAAATATACAAAAAAAGTAACTTTAGTTTATCTTGAACTAGTATTAACAGGTTTAGTAATAAACTGTGCAACACATGAAAGACAAGTGCACATATTAGTTGAACTAGCTAATGAAAGAAACAACATGGTTAAAATATAATAAATATGTCATATTACACCTAAAAAAACAAGATGTTGAATACATGAAATGAGGCTTCATGAAAAACTATTAATTTCAGTTATTATTTTTTACTGACATTAACTATTTTATTTGATTGTTTTTAGACTTAATATAAAACCCTATTTATTTTACCTGTGAAAGAAATAGATCATCATCTGATGACAAGTTTGTTGTAGACTTTTCAGACACGAAGCGAGTTGTGACCGCCTTGGCAATATTCCTAATATCTTCTGTCACATTTGAACAGTTTGATTCTGTGTCACTTTGCCTACCCTTGAACTAACCAGAAACAAAAATTACTTAAAAATGCAAAAGATTTTAAAAAGCCAAAACTCACTTTTGAAAGTTTATAAGTTGTCCCCATGTTCTGTCAATCATATTGAACACAGTCTATATAAACTTAATTGTAGCCATGAAAAAGCATAAACTGCACTCATACGATTAAAACCCACCGGGGGCTGACGACGTCAAAGCGTAGTTCGTTTCTCTACGACGTCGGGTATATGTTTTGCTACGAATGTATGCGGTTAAACATGAGATATACCGCTGATTTATCNAAACAGAATTGTTATTTACATGTATTGAAAGATAATGCAATGAATTGAACCCTTAATATATTTCATTAAATACTTAAGATGATTGTTGATTGAAATATACAAAAAAAGTTACTTTAGTTTATCTTGAACTAGTATAAACAGGTTTAGTAATAAACTGTGCAACACATGAAAGACAAGTGCACATATTAGTTGAACTAGCTAATGAAAGAAACAACATGGTTAAAATATAATAAATATGTCATATTACACCTAAAAAAAAAAAGATGTTGAATACATGAAATGAGGCTTCATCACTGTATGAAAAACTATTAATTTCAGTTATTATTTTTTACTGACATTAACTATTTTATTTGATTGTTTTTGACTTAATATAAAACCCTATTTATTTTACCTGTGTTAGAAATAGATCATCATCTGATGACAAGTTTGTTGTGGACTTTTCAGACATTAAGCGAGTTGTGACCGCCTTGGCAATATTCCTAATATCTTCTGTCACATTTGAACAGTTTGATTCTGTGTCACTTTGCCTACCCTTGAACTAACCAGAAACAAAAATTACTTAAAAATGTAAAAGATTTTAAAAAGCCAAAACTCACTTTTGAAAGTTTATAAGTTGTCCCCATGTTCTGTCAATCATATTGTACACAGTCCATATAAACTTAATTGTAGCCATGAAAAAGCATAAACTGCACTCAAACGATTAAAACCTAGCATTACATTTTCAGTCTGTAGACGTCTATCATTCATGATAAAATGTATCATTACCAAGGACAGTCAGTTTAAAAATATTCCAAACTAAATCCCAACAAAATATGTGCCTCTTCTTACATTCCAAAGGTCAGCCTTTAGAATGAATGTAAAACAAATGTCCTAAGATGCTCTTTTATGCTGTTGGTTATGTGATTTTTTAATTGAAACTTAATGTTTTGCAAAAAATAATTACAAACTAATAACTAGTAAGAAGAAAAAAAATCAATAGTGTTAATTTAAGCAACAACAGGTTAATAAGTGTTCTGATAACAACCTTGGGGCATGGTTGCACTGACTTAATCTGCTTAAGTGTTTGCCATAAACTGGCTGCTTTATAGAAGTGATTTGGTCAATTAATTATATCCAGCCAAATCATTACCTTTTGAAAAAAATCACACAAAAAATATAAGTCATTTCTGCACTTGCAATTTTGTCGCCATGGGTGACAATGTCGATCAAAATCGGGAACACTGCTTGAGTATAGTGCAGAATAGCTATGCAATACAATGTTTCAAATAATGAAAGCATAAGAACTAAAACATTCAGTACAATTCCCAGCATTTTTTGGACCAAATCAAAAATGAAGCCCCCACCAGTATTCATCCAATCTAGATCACAAGTCTTAACAAAATAACCTGTGGTCTAGGCCATTCCATCATGTACTATTGGTGTACTTTTACATAATGTAAGCAATACTCATGTCAAAAATTAAAAGACAACTACAAGTAACAGTAACATCGATACTTATTCCATCTTTTCATGTTACAAATCTGTGTTTAAATCTTGTGTAAAAATTTCAGAATATTGTCACTTGCTTTTTCTGAATTTCCCTTTAAAGTCAAACATGTTTATTGTTTATTGAAGAAATCAATAAAATATGGATGTCATCATGAAGACAAAGAGATTTATTGTAAACGCACATGATTTCAGATGTAATCAAACACATGGTAAAAATCACACTATAACCCCTGATGTTGAAAAAGTAAGAAACATCCAATGATCCAGAAATGCATACCTTTTTGTCTTTTGGTGTTTTTAAAGGCGAAAATTTGCACAATGTGATTGATTTATTCATTTCTATGAGCTGATTCTTTGATGTACACTAATAATGCTTAGTATTAGCGTTAAATTATTAAAAGTGAGGATTCAGCGTGCAAATGCGTGTTTAAATTGTGACACATCATTGTCCTCAATAATTGTNGTAGAGATTGTTATGGTAATCTTATCACGATGCGGTTCATCAAATGCAAACAATAGCGAAATGGCCGCTGTATTGACGGCCAAAATTTGAGCGTGTGCAAACGTGACGTCATTATCGGAATCCCCAAAACCTCCTATACCAAAAATATGCATAATGAACACTTTAACAGAATTTTGGCAAGAACAGATGTATTAAAGTTCAGTTTTATTCCAAACACAATATGTGACTGGGACTCTTTACCACCGGATTTGATTCACAAATACCAAACAGCTACAAATGATCCAGTTTCTGTGTTTACCAATCATATTAGAGGGGGGAGGGGGGGGGGGCAAGAAAACTGATTAATTATACAGCAACTTGACGCACGCGCGGTGAGTAAATGTTTTTCAATGTTTAACCGTATCTCATCGAGATCAAGAAGATCAAGTTGCAACTCAGTCATCGCGAAAATATATGAAAAATGATTTTTGCGAAAATTGTGACTGAACAAATATTGTTTATTTAAAAAAATATAGTCGTCGAGTGATTTTATATATTTTGTGTGAGTTTCGTTGACACAACACATAAACATCAATACATAAAAACGTTTTATGACTTATTCACATGTTTCGCAACTCTGTCATTTGCAATCGGCACAAAACAATTATTTCGTAAAACACCGTTGTATTTCCACAACAAATTAGAAATCATGATTTAGACAAGGTAATTTCTACATGTTAGGATCTTCATATTGTTCTATTTGTTATTGTTTTTCCACTGACCGTATTTTTGTTCCTCTATATTAAAACTTAAAGTAGCGAAACTCAAAATTTAGACAGACGTCTCAAAAATTGGAACACACATTTTCATTCAACTCTGTTTTTTGTTTCACAAACGTCAGACTCAGATACAATCGATTGGTGTATAAGTTAACGGATAGCTAAGGACTTAAGAGTCTCATTTCAACGTATACATCATGCATTCAGTAATTAAACCATTTACCCTAGAAAGACAAATGTCTTTCTTATTGAAACATGCCAGCAGTTTTAAATTTCTGACAAATATTATTTGTTTACAGTGCGAATGTCATGGTACACTGATTCAGCCATTACCCGATCGCTTAGGTCTTTATGATATCGGATTACATGTGTATCGTGTTATCTATTAAAATTTGACCCAGCTTTTGTAATTTTTTTAAGATATGTACATTTCCAGAAAGAAAATTCATTTCTGCGTTGTTTAATATAAAGACCCAGTTAATGGAATTCGCTGCACAATTGATGAAGTAATGGCTGTTCAAAGCCATGCACCCTATTTTCGGGTCATGTTGAGTTCATAGTCCATATAAACGGACTCCCTGAGAGCCTATGATAATTTTTGCTTTGACGGCTCTGGGAGTCCATATGCACCCCTTCATAAACATGGGTGCAGTTTAGCGCAGAGAATCCGTGCGCTTCACTAAACAGACGTCGTTCGAGACAAATTGAGGAAAATAATGAATAAACTTCATAAACATGTTAAATTTACCTGAATGGCACTTTATCCTGTGCATGCACCCTAAAAAACACGACGATGTTTCAGCACACTATTCTGCCAATCTGGTTGACATTTTTATGTTTTGAAATTTGAAACAGTTTATTTTGTGACGAATAATTTACATTGTCGTCGACTTAGGCTACATCACATGACCCGATGTTGAAAATATTGGTGTACTGCGACCTAAACGACAACAACACTTTTTAAGTCGTCAACAAAATAACAGTTTCCAATATGGTGGATAGAACGTACGAAAGAAAAACGAAGTCAATAAAAAGCAATTATTTCTTGCTTTAATGGTACATTTGGATGAGTTTGTGGTTTACACAGGTAAACTTTGATAAGTTCTTGCAGTTTCAGTGTTCCTTAACCCTTGCATTGTTGATTAAATTTTGCACCCATGTTTATGAAGGGGTGCATATGGACTCCCAGAGCCGTCAAAGCAAAAATTATCATAGGCTCTCAGGGAGTCCGTTTATATGGACTA
>VMBQ01011097.1:0-22832 GCA_007657795.1 Dreissena rostriformis | reverse complement strand
CACATGCATTATGCCCAGTTTTCTCAGAACACGACACATATAGTCTGTTCAGATTAAACACAAAAGCACAAAAGCATAACAACACAAAAGCATAAAAACAAGAATCAGTATTAAACCACTGATGAATGCTTTACATTGAATTGTTGCAGGCAAATGTGTAGCGTTCTGAGAAAACTGGGCATAATGCATGTGCGTAAAGTGTCGTCCTATATTAGCCTGTGCAGTCTGCACAGGCTAATCAGGGACGACAGTTTCCGCCTAAACAGGATTTTCGCTAAGAAGAGACAACATTTAAACGAAAAATTCCATAAAAGCGGAAATTGTCGTCTCTGATTAGCCCGCACAGGCTTATCTGGGATGACAATTTACGCACATGCAATATGTCCAGTTTTCTCAGAACACGACACAAATATGTATGTTTCTCAGGTTGGTTCGACCATTTATTTGTATAACGTCCACTGTCAATGCCAACCTTAAATATACCCGACGCATATGTATATTTGTCGCACAACAAGGGGATGAAGTTTGCACTTAAAAAAGGGATTTGCCATGTGTCTTATTTGTAACATTTCACAAAAGTGAACATTGCATAATGTCTTTTTTTGGTAGTATGGAAACATAAACATAAATAAGCCTTGTTCACAGTTAATGGCATGTTATAAACGTTGCCATTAAAAGGCTATTATTGATATATTTGAACAACGAAACTAAACAAGAGCTGTCAGAAGACAGCGCTCGACTATTCAAGTGCTTAACAGTATAACGTAAGCCATCATGGGGAAATTGTTTATATTCAATAAGGTCAATGTAATATAGTCATATTCTAACTGNAAAGTTTGGCAAAAATACACAAAAAAAACGTATAGATTCCTTTGTCGTGGTAAATAAATCTAAATCTGATGGCGAAACAATTGCAAAGGGCATAGCTAATGACATTATTAACTCCATGTTTTGTTCCGTGGAGATCGGCGGTAGTATTTTAGATGAACTTGTTGATGATGATTTATGTTTCCAAAACGAAAGTACTGGCCCATACTGGATCAAAAACAAGTAGAAAAACACTTGATAAGTGGGTTGAGAAATTGCCTTGGCTTCAGATTCTTCAATCTGGTAGCAGTTATACACTTGTTTGTAAACTTTGCAAAGAGAAAAAAAGACTCAATGAAATTGTCAAGTGTTTGGGCATATGACGGATCCCCTAGCATTCAGCTATCCAGTGTAGTAAGGCATAATGATCACATTGAGCACAGAAATGTTGTCAATTGAATACATAACTATGTGTAGGTAAGTTTTTGAGAAGCTAAATTAATGTTTTATAACAATTACCCAATTCAATTGTTTGTTTCGGTACAAATACCCAATTATTTTTTTTTATGACGGGTATCATACTTTTGGATACCCAATCACTTTTTCCATTACCCAATTCATTCTTATTTTGAAGGGTATTACCCAATTACCCAAAAAAGCTTATCTGTAGTTCTGATTATGTCAGGTAAGTGTTGTTTTGTCAAAGTATGAATCAAATCTACTCCTAAATAAAGAAGTTATAGCAATTTAAGCAAAATTTATTAATTTGACCTTGAGATTCAAGGTCAGTCAAAGGTCAAGGTTAAATTAAACTTGCCAGGTACAGTACCGTCATGATAGTAAGAAAGTATTTGAAGTTCGAAAGCAATAGCCTTGATACTTTAGAATTAAAGTGCATCTTATATATAAACACAACATTTAACAAAATATTCAAAGTTACTAAGTGGAAAAAGGGCCATAATTCTTACAAAATGCTTGTTACAGTTGTCTGCTCTTGTTTATAGATTGGGGTCATGTTGGTAAAGAAGTATGCAAAATATAAAAGCAATATGTCAAGGGACATAGAACATATTTGAGGTGGAACGAAAACTTTAACATTCCAACGCTAACGCTAAGCCGAGCTAAAAAGTCAAGTATAATAACAAGAACAGTATTAAAAAAAAAATCCCCTCTGGACTTGAAACGAAAATGTTATCGTCTGAACCTCTAAGCCATCACACCTGTTGTATAAGTGAATACAATGTAAAAGGTTTCCACACGATTCATTGGTCGTTACAAATTTTAACAATTAAAGAAAGAAACAATCCACATTATCAAATTGTTAGATGGTTGATTGTTTTTTTAATCCCGTTAGAACAGAAGTTATGTCTGTATGGTCACAAGAGTCATACTTCAGTCAACAAGTTATGTCTGTATGGTCACAAGAGTCATACTTCAGTCAACAAGTTATGTCTGTATGGTCACAAGAGTCATACTTCAGTCAACAAGTTATGTCTGTATGGTCACAAGAGTCATACTTCAGTCAACAAGTTATGTCTGTATGGTCACAAGAGTCATACTTCAGTCAACAAGTTATGTCTGTATGGTCACAAGAGTCATACTTCAGTCAACAAGTTATGTCTGTATGGTCACAAGAGTCATACTTCAGTCAACAAGTTATGTCTGTATGGTCACAAGAGTCATACTTCAGTCAACAAGTTATGTCTGTATGGTCACAAGAGTCATACTTCAGTCAACAAGTTATGTCTGTATGGTCACAAGAGTCATACTTCAGTCAACAAGTTATGTCTGTATGGTCACAAGAGTCATACTTCAGTCAACAAGTTATGTCTGTATGGTCACAAGAGTCATACTTCAGTCAACAAGTTATGTCTGTATGGTCACAAGAGTCATACTTCAGTCAACAAGTTATGTCTGTATGGTCACAAGAGTCATACTTCAGTCAACAAGTTATGTCTGTATGGTCACAAGAGTCATACTTCAGTCAACAAGTTATGTCTGTATGGTCACAAGAGTCATACTTCAGTCAACAAGTTATGTCTGTATGGTCACAAGAGTCATACTTCAGTCAACAAGTTATGTCTGTATGGTCACAAGAGTCATACTTCAGTCAACAAGTTATGTCTGTATGGTCACAAGAGTCATACTTCAGTCAACAAGTTATGTCTGTATGGTCACAAGAGTCATACTTCAGTCAACAAGTTATGTCTGTATGGTCACAAGAGTCATACTTCAGTCAACAAGTTATGTCTGTATGGTCACAAGAGTCATACTTCAGTCAACAAGTTATGTCTGTATGGTCACAAGAGTCATACTTCCATTAATCCCGTTAGAACAGAAGGCATGTCTGTATAGTCCCAAGAGTCATACTTCACTAATCCCGTTAGAACAGAAGGCATGTCTGTATGGTCCCAAGAGTCATACTTCACTAATCCCGTTAGAACAGAAGGCATGTCTGTATAGTCCCAAGAGTCATACTTCACTAATCCCGTTAGAACAGAAGGCATGTCTGTATAGTCCCAAGAGTCATACTTCACTAATCCCGTTAGAACAGAAGGCATGTCTGTATAGTCCCAAGAGTCATACTTCACTAATCCCGTTAGAACAGAAGGCATGTCTGTATAGTCCCAAGAGTCATACTTCACTAATCCCGTTAGAACAGAAGGCATGTCTGTATGGTCACAAGAGTCATACTTCATTAATCCCGTTAGAACAGAAGGCATGTCTGTATAGTCCCAAGAGTCATACTTCACTAATCCCGTTAGAACAGAAGGCATGTCTGTATGGTCCCAAGAGTCATACTTCACTAATCCCGTTAGAACAGAAGGCATGTCTGTATAGTCCCAAGAGTCATACTTCACTAATCCCGTTAGAACAGAAGGCATGTCTGTATAGTCCCAAGAGTCATACTTCACTAATCCCGTTAGAACAGAAGGCATGTCTGTATAGTCCCAAGAGTCATACTTCACTAATCCCGTTAGAACAGAAGGCATGTCTGTATAGTCCCAAGAGTCATACTTCACTAATCCCGTTAGAACAGAAGGCATGTCTGTATGGTCACAAGAGTCATACTTCATTTAATCCCGTTAGAACAGAAGGCATGTCTGTATGGTCACAAGTCATACTTCAGTCAACAAACTAAGAAGCACAAGGGCGATTTATATAGAGAATAATAGGTTAGTGTTGATTATAGATCAGGTTTATCATGCCAGGCTTAGAAAACAAAAAGCACGAGCCTAAGCAAGTGCTTTATCGTTTTCGTGTCGAGCATGATAAACCTGATCATAATCAACACTTACCTATTATTCTATTTATCCCACTTTTTATTCAGTAAACCTTTTTATTTAAACAAAATAAGTTTAACTTGTTATTTTTGCTTGATTTATGACGTCATTTTGTCGAAAATATGATGTCATTTCGTGCTGTGTTTTATAGCAGAAATTTAATCAACTGAGCTATAATCAACCGAAATCGCTGTTAAAGTGGGATAAAATAAGTGGCGCATGCTTCCTTACAGAGCAACTGAGCGTTAAATAAATTTACAAGCAAGAAACTCCTGATAAATAATATTAAATTTGCCGCCTTAGTGATGCCAACCAAACGTATCAGAACTTGAAGTTTCAACATATGGAACAATTGTTTAAGGACTGATTTGATAACCCAGGTTAATGTGTTTACTGGTTTCAAACAGCACAACAGCAGTACACAGGTTACCAATAAATTTCACAAGCTTTACCTTGTTTCATCCTAACATGTGAAAGATACCATTGTAAGCATTTACGTTTGCTTGTAATGATGTGATTGACCAATCGCATGACGCTATTTTGACAAAACGACGTTGTTAACCCTTTGAGCGCTGGAACCGGATTTTGAAGGCCTTTGCAAACAGTTTGGATCCAGATGAGACGCCACAGAACGTGGCGTCTCATCAGGATCCAAACTGTTTGCTATTCTGATAGTATTCTTTGAAAAAAAAACGAAGAAAATGCTAATTTTAGAAATTTAGCAGACAACATTTTAGCAGACGACAAATTTCCCAGCATGCAAAGGGTTAATAAGCAATGACAACACATCAGAAAATAAAATGTAGGTTTTATCAACATTTTGTGGTCAGACTTTATTTTGATTTGTTAAAAAGCATGAACAAGATCCTAAGCTCAAACAATAAACAATGCATACAATCTGTTTTACACTTGTCCAGGAAATTCATAAGCTCGCCATAAATTGTTCATCATAAGCTAGCCATAAATTGTTCATTTACCAAATGCCTGAACACAAGGCTGAATTTTGACTCAGAGATGTGTATTGATTTTTGTTAGTAGACAGGTGACTGGCATGGGACGGTTAGAGAGGTAACAGAGGATTCCTTATGTTACAAGATTTGCATTCACTATTGGAGGTCAATAACATTTAAAGTTATGAACAGTTGTATCATTTCTTACTAATGTTCTGCAAAACTAAATGTTACAACCTGATTTTTTATTTAATAAAGGGTATTCAGATAGCATACACATAATTTTAATCATCTGAAGAAAGAAACAAAATCAGCAATCGGTTTTGGCAATTTAACTCTATACTTATAGGCCGAATTAATGCTCATATGACTGCATTAAGACAATGAATGTCATGATATGAATTGATTTCATTCAGATGGTATATTGGTAATTTCTTAATTTCTTAAAAGAAATGAATCTTTATGTCAACAAAATGAGTTCTTAATGGGAGAATTAAACTTCTGAGCAAACATCAAAATGAAGATTGGAAGAAAAACAAGTGCTCATAAGGCTCATTAGGTTTTATAATTGCCATATCAGGTAAACTGCTCGCCTCTGGCGGCCATGTTTTTTTACAGACCTAAGCCATTTATACAAACCCGGCTGATATATACCAAATGTTCTGACCAAGTTTCATGAATAGTGGACCTAAAATGTGACTTCTTGAGTGTAATCGAGGTTTAACTATAGCTTTAGAATGAAAACTGCCTTGCCCCCTAGCGGCCATGTTTTTTCAACAGACCTGAACCTTTTTTAAAGTAGGTAAAGATATCATTAGAACAAATGTTTTAGCAAAGTTTCACAAAGATTGTGACTTCCAAAAGGTAAACTAGCCTTTTTAAATTTGACAGAGTGACTTAGGTTTAGCCTCATGTGATTCAGGTTATGAACTCAGAGGGGATATCATTTGGACAAATTTTCTGACCAAAGTTCATGAAGATTGGACAATAAATGCAGCCTTTAAAGTGTAAACAATGCTTCACTGAAGCCAAAGCCAATGTCTCAATACAGTATATTATATTATTTCACCATTGACATGCTGCTACAAGACCATTGCATTTATGTTCATGCTTCTTCATGGTAAAGAAGCGATATTCCTTCGTGAATAGCATTTAGATCCATGTGTGTGTTACTGACAAATGTGTTCACACTTCTGAGCTTGATTATCACAATAGTGAGAGGTTTATTAATAATTCTCCTATTTACGCTTTATGTTTGCCTAACGGTAATTTGACTGTTTATGGTAAGGAATGGATTGACGGATTAAATGCCTTGGTGATTGCCTTTATAAGAGAATTGTCTTTTGATCACAAATTACTTTACAAGGGAGACAAATATTGAAGAGTCTGTGAAGGCTACTTTTCAAGAAACAAAGTTCGAATTGTGTCCGAGTTAAATTTGGTTGTATTCCACATAGATATTCTTTTGTTAACAAATCTTAATAAATAAATAATATAATTTATTTGCAAATAACCAAACATATCTAAACAAATTATATACAGTCTCTACACCCATGAAATTCTGACAATTAAGTGAACACGATGCCTGTCAGCAACATATTAAGCCTGTTGTCAAGAATGCGATTCAAACTGAAAACATTATAGTGTTGCGTTCTGAGAAAACTGGACAAAATGCATGTGCGTAAAGTGTTGTCCCAGATTAGCCTGTGCAGTCTGCACAGGTTATCCGGGACGACACTTTCCGCCTGGATTATCGCTAAGAAGAGACATCATTTAAACGAAAAATTCCATAATAGCGGAAATTGTCGTCCCTGATTAGCCTGTGCGGACTGCACAGGTTAATCTGGGATGACAATTTACGCACAAGCATTATGCCCAGTTTTCTCAGAACACGACACAAATGATTGTTTGACCTGGATCTTTGTGATCGGCACACAGTTATTGCAAGCAACAATTGCTCTAAACAAGCTAACATAAAGTGTATGTAATTTTACAATAGTTGCTTCAATTATAAAGTAACAGTCTGCAAAAGCTGTATCATGCACAATTTTGTAAGCACTGAACTTAAAGTATGACCTTGACCTTTGAGCTATGGACACTGACCTTAAAGTATGACCTTGACCTTTGCGCTATGGACCTGGCTCGTGACACCACAGTGCAAAATGTATGAGGCAAGTTATTGAAAGTTAAAGTTGCATGATGAATTATGAAGTAAAAAGTACGGGTTCACTTCGACCTGCGCATAAACGGACACCGTACACTCAACCGCAATTGTGACAGTTTAATCTGGCAGACTGTAAGCGGGCTTGGCACAAATGGTCATCTGGAGATCGCAAAGGGATCTTTATAGGAGTACTAAACATGCTTAAAATTCACTGGACAGTCATGTCACATTTGAGATCCAGTTTGTTTGATGTTTCGCCATTTTAACTTCACTTTTTATTTAACTCATATTATGGCAGTCAGCGAGCCTACTCACACTTCCAGGGCAAGCTTTGACGATTCAGTTTTCCACTACTAAGTGCACATACTGTGTTGTGTTCTGAGAAAACTGGGCATAATGCATGTGCGTAAAGTGTCGTCCCAGATTAGCCTGTGCAGTCCGCACAGGCTAATCAGGGACAACACTTTCCGCCTATACTGGATTTTTGCTCAGAAGAGACATCATTTAAACGAAAAATTCCATAAAAGCGGAAATTGTCTTCCCTGATACGCCTGTGGGGACTGCACAGGGTAATCTGGGATGACAATTTACGCACAAGCATTATGCCAAGTTTTCTCAGAGCACGACACATACTTTTGCCAGCATCTGACAATTGCTCTCCTTGAATCAGAGGTAGGGGAAAATGACATTACAGCTGATTGTATTAACAAAATACCGAAACAGGATATACAGCTGACTGGGTTTTAAACTCCAGTTTCAGCTAGTTATAAGCTAGCTGGGCATAGGAACATGTGAGCTCCATACAAAATCTACAGGATAAGGAATAGGAACATGTGAGCTCCATACAAAATCTACAGGATAAGGAAATATTTTATGCGAATGAAGTGTTAAAAATCATACATTTATTTCAATACATATACCATATACAGGCACTACAAAACTTCAACTACTGCTCTGTAGTACAACGTCTTCATTTCACTGGCCATTAAAACAAGCAAAGTATAAATCAATATATATCACTGCTGTCTAATTTATTATCAAGATGAACTGTGTGAAAATACTGCAATGAAATGCCAAATAATGTAATGAAATAAGTATTCAGTAATGCTTCCTTATTGAACTTAATTCATTAAATCCACATTCATACACTTACAGATAAGACAAAATCAATTAAAGTACAGAACTTTAACATAAAAACTAACATGTCTATTAATAGTTTCATTAACAATGACATTGCCTAAAACAATGGTTGTTGCCTCCACAACTTAAAACATTCATGGGATACTTACAAGGTACTTTAAAGTATTAATGCCAATTTTATTAAAACTTATGTTTAAAATTTAATTTTACAACTTATAAGCGTTAATTGAACAGTAACAAAGCCTGACTCATTAGCTAGTTCTTTATTTCCCATAATTAAAATAAACAGAATGACCTTTAAACCATTGTTTTCTTATTTCTCTTTTTCAGAATTTTCGCTTTCATTTCGTGTTATAGTGAAATAAGGGACAGAATCTTGCAGTTCTCTTTCAACTTAGTTACAAAATGTATGAATTAAGATTTTTATTACATAGCATGTTCTAGCCAGCTCTCCTAAGACTTGCAACATAAATGGGCAGTATTGTTCAAAAATGGGAAACATGCCATATGGATCCAGCATGGCTCAAGACCAACCTGTGCATTCATGCAGTCTGTTCAGGAGCTACCATTTACACTATAAAGTTCTGCAATGTTTTGTTGTCTCTGCAGACATTATTAGTATACGGATGCAGAGGCATATCCAAAGCAACACTGTGAAGACATGTCCTAAGGCCCATTTTCACATGACACGGCTCAAATCAGAATTAATATCCAGAATACTGGTTAAATTGGATCTGGCATGAATATGATATTAATATTGCATAATGGTCAATGTTAGTGAATCACCCGGCGTCGGAACTGGATGCAAGTGTAGGCAAAATGGATATCACAAGCCACATGTGTGTCGCGTTCTCAGAAAACTCCGCAAAATGCATGTGCGTAAAGTGTCGTCCCAGATTAGCCTTTGCAGTCCGCACAGGCTAATCAAGGGACAAAACTTTTCGCTTTTATGACCTTTTTCGTTTAAATGAAGTCTCTTCTTAGCGAAAATCCAGTTAAGGCGGAAAGTGTCGTCCCTGATTAGCCTGTGATAACTGCACAGGCTAATCTGGGACAATACTTTACGCACATGCATTATGCCCAGTTTTCTCAGAACACGACACATGTACGAGCGTGTCCTTCACAGGTCAATTCTCGACACTGATGTTGTGTAAGTAGTTCCACTGGAGTTAGCACTATTGGGAATATCAGAAGAGTTGGATTCTTCGGGACTAAGCAGTGAGTCAATGTCCCGGCATCTTTGCCGTGGGCCCGGCTCGGGTGTATATGTGAATGTGAGTCCGGTGGAATAAATAACACCATCATTTCGCACTAATAACACTGGAACCTGAAACGAATGTTTGATATTGAATAACGATGAAATCAATAAATTAATCAATACACAAATCAATCAACTATAATTAGTAGTAGTTTTGTTTTGCTATTGATGTGTAGTTATTACAAAACAAACAAGAGAACATGACCTGTCCCAGAAATATTCTTCTGCTCTGTTAGTTCAATGGACATAATCTGTCAGCCACCTGATACAATGAGGGCCCCACAAACTATTGAGTCCTCTCATGGACCAAAGAATGGTGGCAATACACAGCGAAACAATAACCAAGATTTAGGACATGGGATATTAAAGACAGACTGAACAAGGCCATTAGGTTAAGCACAATATGTAACAAATAATTGAATTCACATGACAATAGGTCTTACAGCATATGCAGTCGGTGTAGTTTCAGACCAGCCTGCACATTCACGCAGTCTGGTCATGAGCTACCCTGTCTAATCACGCAAGGTTTCACAAGGGACAAAATTGTCACAAAACCAGGTTTTCAATAAAAAAAAAGTCTGATAAAGGGAGACAACTGCAACTCAAAATGTGCATTGCTACTGATTGTTCATCACAATTACCCCCCTTGTTTCAAAATTAATCTATTTTTAGTCGTGGCGACCTTGACCTTGGAGATATCTACGTAATTATTTCGCACGACACACCCTACAATGATGGTGAACAAATGTGCCAAATGATTTTAAAATATGACAATGAATGACATAGTTATGGCCAGGACAAGCTCATTTATGGCCATTTTTGACCTTTGAACTCAAAGTGTGACCTTGACCTTGGAGATATCGACGTAATTCTTTCGCGCGACACACCGTCCAATGATGGTGAACAAATGTGCCAAATGATTTTAAAATCTGACAATGAATGACATAGTTATGGCCCGGACAAGCTCATTTATGGCCATTTTTGACCTTTGAACTCAAAGTGTGACCTTGACCTTGGAGATATCGACGTAATTCTTTCGCGCGACACACCGTCCAATGATGGTGAACTAATGTGCTAAATGATTTTAAAATCTGATACTGAACGACATAGTTATGGTCCGGACAAGCTTGTTCCGCCCGCCCGCCAGCCAGCCCGCCAGCCAGCCCGCCCGCATTCGCCAATCTAATAACCAGTTTTTTCCTTCGGAAAACCTGGTTAATAAAAAGACTCAGCAGTTCCTGACCTGACTGCGCAAATGCGCAGGCTAGTCTAGAGCTAAGCTGCGGCATATGGAATAAGACCCATTTTCACTTCCTGGCTCCCAAGCGTTCCCTACCTGCAGTGGCTGCCGGACCCAGCGCCAGCTGGCCCTGAATGCCGAGATGTCCGGTACCACACACAGCATGCCATCGTCACAGCGGTACATGGTCTCTGCAGGAACCTCCCCAAACCAGACCCGTAGGGAGGGAGTGAAGTTCTCCCCAGTCAGATCCAACATGGCAACATCACCACCGCCATTCAACTGCCATTAAAAGATGGGAAATAGATTTAATTTATTGAGTGGTACACTTTCCTTACCATGGTATTGACTAAAGAAAAGAAATCATGGCGTACATTCACATTTGACCTTCAAGAAAATATTTTCATGTAAGGTTAAGAACTTGTTATATGTTTATAAGTTATGCATGAGCAAATTTCTATAACCCTACATTAAATATAACTACAAATAATAACCCTTATTAAATTTGGATTTTGTATAAATGATTTCAATATATATTTCGACACGTCGCTTTGGAAGGTATTTGTCATAAGTGTAACAAGCTCTAGTAAGTATACATAGTTGTGTTTTACAAATTTCTTTCTAAAGATGATTTATCTAAGTATAACATTTCTAGTTTAGATATAACTAAGCCCTGCTCTGTGAAAAGGGGTTTAACCCTTTGCATGCTGGGAAATTTGTCGTCTGCTAAAATGTTGTCTGCTGAATTTCTAAAATTAGCATTTTCTTTGATTTTTTTCAAAGAATACTATCAGAAAAGCAAACCGTTTGGATCCTGATGAGACGCCACGTTCTGTGGCGTCTCATCTGGATCCAAACTGTTTGCAAAGGCCTTCAAAATCCGGTTCCAGCGCTCAAAGGGTTAAGTGCATGCGTGTTAAGTGTTGTCCCAGATTAGTCTGTGCAGTCCCCACAGGCCAATGTGGGAAGACACTTTCCGTTTTTATGAATTTTTCGTTTTAAAAAGTCTCTTAGCAAAAATCCAGTGTAGGCGGAAAGTGTTGTCCCTGATTAGACTGTGCAGACTGCACAGGCTAATCTGGGACAACACTTTACGCACTGCCAATTCCCAGCCATTTCAGTTACCTGGAGGCTGCTGACTACGGGCACAGGGGTCACGGGCTGTTTGACAGGACCCATGCCCTCGTAGAACGTGTATTCAGCCTTGTCTGTGCTGATAATTGTCCATGATGCTCCGTCGTTGATCATTTCTTTGTTGGCTTCTTTGGGACACTGTGTTGCCTGCATATATTATAGCATTACTTGTCAAGGAATACTGTTAGAACACACTTCTAAAGAATCAAAAAGCACTTTTGATCCAATGACCTCAACATATAAAGTATGATTTGCTCACCACTATACTTATGGTGATCAAAAAGTGTGTGCAATTTGAATGCCATGTAATTGGTTTCATGGGTTTCAAATGCTAATGAATAGTTGCCAAATTCACTAATGTTTATTCATTGAAAAACTTATTTAAGAAATATGAATCTCTGTCAGTATCAGGAGTGTTATTCTTTTACATATAATGCATTTTCTTTTTGGAATTTCTACAGTACAATAAGCTTTGGAAATTGTCAAAATGTGCCAATCTGTTGCCACTAATTCCCAACCTATAACGCACCTGGAACTGAATGATTCTCTCCTGAGAGAGACAAAGGTACATTCTCTCGGTGTCTTTTAGGTAGAAGGCACATTTATGGAGTTGGGACACCGGGTCATCTGCATCCAGCACTGCCGTCTGCTTGTCAACCTTCCGGATCACCTGATTTAATTAGACAATACCAAGTGTACTGACATGTATGTCTCTGTGTTTAAACATTTGTTTTTAGTCCTTTTCCCTATAACTGTATGTTACAGTGGTGGTTGGCTACTGTTACACGTTTATATGCTAATATAAAAAATATAAAGTATTCGAAAACCAGGAATAAAATGACCCCTGGTAAGAAATTTTTAGGATTT
This sequence comes from Dreissena rostriformis, assembly GCA_007657795.1. Classification (NCBI taxonomy): domain Eukaryota; kingdom Metazoa; phylum Mollusca; class Bivalvia; order Myida; family Dreissenidae; genus Dreissena; species Dreissena rostriformis. The sequence goes on along the minus strand of VMBQ01011097.1, from coordinate 9,988 downwards.
AAAATGAACATTGAAGCAGACATTTTTTAGCGCTGGTTAATTGATTTATTTGTTTTTTTGTTACAATTAGCTGTAACACATTGAATAAAAAAGTATTACTTAATTAAATTATAATTATTTAATGAACAGTTTCCAAACAATTTAAACCATTCACAATCCTGACAAATACATAACTCATTAAATACTTAATTTGTATTAAATATAAATACACTTAATTAAGTTTGTCATGCATCTGAACTACAGCCACAATGTTGCCATAAAGGTGATCAATGACTATGATTTATCATAAATATAACCTGAATTCCCATAAGCCACCATACTAAGGTATACAAAAGTGAGCATGTATTTATTGCAAAAATGAGTTGTCATTTAATAGCTATTTAAAATTAATCATGGGTATTGACAGGTTTGGGATTGGTTCAAAAGATTTAATTTGAACGGATTATCAAAATGGTGTTAAGATTAATAGTTTATTTTTCACACGTCTCACGAACACTCTGAAATCGATTGTCACGTTCAGTGCATTGCTTCTGCACCTGGTATCGATTTCAGGATAAATCGGAAATCAAGTTTGTCCCTTAACGGTCATCAGATTTTACAATTTTACCCTCAAGTGGTTGCTAAATCCAAGATTTGGACATCAAAAAACACAAAAATCAGCGGTCGCTGGTCGGGTAAGACAAAGGTTGCTTAACACAATATCAAAATATAGTGAAAATGCTTGGGGGATTCAAAGTGGTCGCAGAAGACAAAGGTCGCTCAATTCAATGGCCCTAGATCAATACTTTTTTTCAATCAAATTGACATTATGAAAAACATTTCAAAGTAAAAAATATTAAAATTAAATAAAATTTCTGCTCTCAAGTTCATCATACGGATCGCAAAAAAAACAAGATGTGTTTGTGAAACACTTTGTCCCATTTTCAGCAATTTTGACCTTGAAGGATGACCTTGACCTTTCACCACTCAAAATGTGCAGTAATATGAAAGTCTGAAATGGCCTACCAGTCAAGAATGAATAATGATATGAAAGTCTGAAATGGCCTACCAGTCAAGTATGAATAATGAAATGAAAGTCTGAAATGGCGTAACAGTCTAGTATGAATAATGAAATGAAAGTCTGAACTGGCCTACCAGTCAAGAATGAATAATGATATGAAAGTCTGAAATGGCGTTCCAGTCTAGTATAAATAATGAAATGAAAGTCTGAAATGGCTTACCAGTCTAGGAAGAGCCATTCCGGTGACAGAACAGACCAATTTCACTGTGGAGCCGTAATGAATGTAGCCATCCTTCACTGTGAACTCCTCACTTTCTGACTCATTGTCGTCCACTGAAACAAAAGGTTAAAGCTCAGGGCAATGTTTCATCAAAGATCTTTAATTCACAATTAATAAACTTGAATTGTCAATATGAGCTTTAAAAAGGACATGTGAAAAATATCAAGGAAATAAATAGAATTGTTGACATGAACTCGGCATAAAATTTGGTATTCAACAATAACACCTCTTCAAACATTTTGTTGTTATTTAAATAAGTAGGACCGTCCCATTACCCAGTTTGATATTGACGTACAACTTCATATTTCTTATGGGATAAATTTCTTGCTAAAACGAAACAATTTGGTGCTCATGGAGGGTTTTGAATCTGGGATCCCATGATCCCAAAGACCGCATCCTACCACTGGACAACTGATCCCCATGCAATGCTGGATCAACGTTGTGTTAACTCTTTCAGTGCTGGAACCGAATCTTAAAGGCCTTTGCAAACAGTTTGGATCCAGATGAGACGCCACAAAACGTGGCGTCTCATCAGGATCCAAACTGTTTGCTATTCTGATAGTATTTTTTTTAAATAAAATCGAAGAAAATGCTTATTTTAGAAATTCAGCAGACGACATTTTAGCAGACGACAAATTTCCCAGCATGCAAAGGGTTAAGGGATGATTATTGGTAATTATTGCTACTGAAGACCTGAGCAAAAAATAAGCAAATTTAAATCATTTCACAGGAAAATGATAAGGTTGCGCAATAAACTGAAATTGTTTGTAATACAGAAATGCTGACCCAACAGTTTCACAGTTTTAGCAGGTTTAATTTTGATGTGTAAAAAGTTGTTGGTTTTGCATGCACAACAAAGTTACCAGATATTAAGTTTTATAAAAATTGTTGTATATCACAAGCCATGAGAAAATAATGGGATGTAATTAATCAATTCATTAAAGTGTAGGTATGGAAGTTGTCTACCTTTAAAACTTTTGAGCATACTCATACTGACGATATAGACATGTAAGCCTGGCACTTCAGTATATATACATATGATACGCGCTCTGAGGAAAGGGGATTTAATAAATGTGTGTAAAGTGTCGTCCCAGATTAGCCTGTGCAGTCTGCAAAGGCTAGTCAGGGACAACACCTTCCGCCTGAACAGGATTTTGCTAGGGCCAAAGAAAAAAATAGGTCCCTTTCTGGTCACCCGACCGTGTCCCCCGAATCGGCGCCGACCCTCAGCTTTTTTATTGGGGGTCGCAAAAAAAATAAAATAATAATTTTCGTTCATTTCGGTTCATTTCTCAATATAAGATGTAATATCAAGCAAACAAAGCATATATATACATGTTTTTCTTATTATAAGCTTAAGTAGCCTTCCATTCCACCGACCCTGTTTTTGGAGACCAGAAACGGACCTATTTTTTTATTTGGCCTAAGAAGATACTTCCTTTAAACGAAAAATACCATGAAAGCGGAAAGTGTTTTCCCTGATGAGCCTGTGCAGACTGCACATGACTTTCTGTGTCAGGCTGCCAAAATGTCTGGGACCACAATGGAAATATTAAGTGAAATCATTTTCACTTTTTTGTGTTATCCCTGGTAATGGTTAGCATTTCATGGTAATATTTATTTATTTGAACTTATATTTGTTATATTATGCCATGTATTACTAAACATGTCATTCATTAGTATTTGTTAGTATGTGTCTATTTGTTTGTATCATACCATGATTTGTGTATCAGTGCCAAAATAAAAATAAAACTACTACTACAGGCTAATCTGGGACGACACTTTACGCACATGCATTATAGCCCTATTTCACAGAGTGAGACTCATATATTAGCCCTTTGCATGCTGGGAAATTTGTCGTCTGCTAAAATGTTGTCTGCTAAATTTCTAAAATCAACATTTTCTTCGATTTTTTTTCCAAAGAATACTATCAGAATAGCAAACAGTTTGGATCCTGATGAGACGCCACGTTCTGTGGCGTCTCATCTGGATCCAAACTGTTTGCAAAGGCCTTCAAAATCCGGTTCCAGCGATCAAAGGGTTAGTAATATATTGAACCCTTAGTTCCTTTCCTCACATTCTGTGATGTTTGTGTGTGACTTTGTCTTTCAAATTTTTGCTGATACCTTAACTGAGGCATGTCATGAGAAAACAGACCTTAATGCAAGCGCATGAAGTGTTGTCCTTGGTATGGTCTGTGCAGTCCAACAACAGTGGATTTATAATAAGAAGAGAAACAGAAATTACCATAAAAGTTTGTCCTCGATCTAACATCACATAAAGTATGTTTTCTCACAACATGCAAACATTGTATTATTGTCTGCACAATACACTTACATTCATTGAAGATGATGCCAGGTTGGAAAAAATTACACCCATCAAAGCAAATGTGAACTATCAATTAATTCATTGAGTGCTGTGTTAACATCTCCTAGACCTACCAGTACATCAAACTAGCTATTTCCATTTGCTTACTGAACCCTTAAGTAACTTTTCTATTGTACGGAATGATAACTAAGCCTGAGGGAGACTTATTAGTCGAAATGCACAGTGGTTTGCAGTACCTTCATATTATATGCTGTCTACTTGCATTGCCTCAATGGCACATGGACCAGCAAAAAGTTCAAGCCAATGAAGATTTGAGCTGAACGGAATTCAGGAATGTGTTCTTAAACATGTAAAGACAGTTATCCATCTGTCTTGTTGGTGATCTCCATTTGAAGTGGGAGGCGGAAAACTACAACGGGCGAGGCATGGTATAGGGGTGATAACCCAAAAAAAGGGTTAGGGTAAGGGTTAGGGTTAGGGGTCGGGTTAGGGTTAGGGTTGGGTTTAGGCTAACCCAAAACCTAACCCGACCCCTAACACTAACCCTAACCCTAACCCTCTAACCCCCCCCCCCCTTGCGCAATACCATACCATGCCTCGCCCGTTGTAGTTTACCTCCTCCCATTTGAAGTGTATTCAGATATTTAAACCTGTTATTTTCAGACATCACATATATAATTATTTTAATTATTTATTTCATGTTAATTAATTAATGTATTTGCAGTATTGGATGTTGTTATGGTAAAGTTATATTTACAATCGCTAAACACCTGTCATGAATCAATCGCATCTCTTTTTAGACTCAATGCGACCAAGGCATGTACACACCAAGCAAACAACTGTGAAAACTGTCATTAAAGCTGTGAAAAACACTTTGAGCCATCTCAAGCTTGGGCATCTTAAGTTTGAGTAAAACAAAAAATATATATTTGAATATACAGCAAATTAAATACTTGTCCCTCAAAGAAAATTTGAGTGAACAAAAAATTCGCGAAACAGGAGTTTGACTCATAGAAATCCACCAAATTATTTTTTACAATATACCTTTGCATGCTGGGAAATTTGTCGTCTGCTAAAATGTTGTCTGCTAAATTGCTAAAATTAGCATTTTCCTTGATTTTTTTTCAAAGAATACTATCAGAATAGCAAACAGTTTGGATCCTGATGAGACGCCACGTTCTGTGGCCTCTCATCTGGATCCAAACTGTTTGCAAAGGCCTTCAAAATCTGGTTCCAGCGCTCAAATGGTTAAACCTTTTTGTCAGTGATTGACTTTTAAAACGTTCAAACAGATAGATACAAAGTACACAATTGCGGACAGCTACACTCACAGAGATGTATTGTGAACGCTCCCCATTGTATGGAGCTTGCATGGAAGTTCCCGTCTTCCACATGGAGGTATCGAGTACTCACGGTCTGTGAACGCAATCGGTTGAACAGCGCCACTTTTGTCCCTGAGGCTATACACACTGGAAATACAGAGAGACACAGTGATTACTGGAGTACATTCAGAAATTCCAAGACATAATGAGTATTATGATTAACGTAAGAAGTGTCAATTGTAACTCATGCCCTTGAAATGGCGAATAAATGTTGCTCTAATATGATATCTGAAATTACTGCAAGATCAGGTTACACCATTTTCAGATCAGGCGGCACTGTTTCTTTGTAACTGTTGCTTGTCTGGAAATGATGTGATTAGTGTTGATCAAACTGTTCTGTAAACTAACCATTTATTTCCTTGTGAGGGTAAATTATTATTTTAACATTGACAGTGGTGGTGGAAATAGTAACAATGACAGTGTTTATTACACCACAAAAAATCATTTAAGCTTGATTTTCACATTTGATATTGAGAATAAACACGCCTTTGTGGAGAAGTCTATGACAAACGTGAAACATGGGGCAACTACAAAGGAAGTAATTGCGACCTGAATTTGTTAGCTTATAGCAACATAGTATATGGCTGCTGTCATCCTAAACAAGCCCAGCAAAAAACTAGTTCTTCATGTCTCCTGGTAAATTTTTACTAGAACAGTAACTATGCAAAATAAGTTAAATAACGCAAAAACGTAAGCCATTCTACTATTTGTATCCCAACTTCAGACCGGCCTTGACAACATTTCTTCCCATGGGATAATCTCAGCTATATTTCCACACTGTGGGATAGGACCAAACACTTAGTGATGATGCTGCATAGTGTTAAGCTTATTTTCTTAGCACAGAATATCAAAACACTCACAATGGCTTCTAACTCAGATTTACTGCTTTTCATTAATCAATTGATCTTATATATGTTCTAAAATCATAGAATTCCCTTTATGATTCAAATTTATTTACTTTTACAATGAAAGCTAAAACCACATCTATTTAACAGTAGATGGTACAACATATTTTATTGTATAACTTAAGTTATTGTAGTGGTCAATGAAACATTTGTCCTCATTGTATTCATAAATTTTGCATAAAAACTTTTTTTTTTTAAGAACACTGTGTTATATAACAATTTAAGCTCAGAGTCTATATATTTTTTAACATAATTTGTTTAAGAACACTGTGTCATATACCAATTTAAGCTCAGAGTCTTTGTATTTCTGAACAGATTTTCACAGTTGATTCAAAAATATTTTAAATCTTTGACAGCACTTCAAGTAAAAACGTTTACTGCTTTACATGTTCTTTTGTAAAACTAAAGACCTTTAAATAAATAAATAAATAACAAAATTAAAAAAAAAGCAGTTAACATTCTTTTGGACTTTTCTGTGGTTGTTATTTTAATGATGTTATTATTCTGATACTGAGAACGAATAGACACACAAGGATGTAAACATTTCAGAATGTAAGACTTATGTTACAATCATTCATTTGTTCAACATTTATACAGCAGGATATGTATCAAGTGTCTGATCATAAAAGTTTGCAAGTCGTTTTGATTAAATGTATATCAAGTACATAAATAATGATTTAACATAAATTTGCTGAAACATATTAAAGGTATATTTTATACAAAATAAATTTCATACATTATGCTTATAGTTTTCTAGCTTTCACATAGAAATGTAAATGTCTTTCCTAAAATATCGCCGAAATGCCCCTTTGTCAGAGGGCTAAGGCAGTTCATTTTTAAGAACTGATCTCCCACCAATGCACTTAGAATCATACCTATAAAGTTTTGATTTGATACCTCATATTAGGTCAAATATGCAATGGACAATAATTCAGCATGATAATTCTCAATTGCAATAACTGTGAAATCATGAAAGCAGGAGTTATGGCTCTTGTGCACTCCACTCACCATTATTGAGATTTATCTACCTATAAAATGTCATGTTAATACCTTGTATAGTTTGCAAGATATGCTTGTTTACATGAAATAAATTTATAAAGGGCAATAACTCTTAAAATATGGAAGTAAGAGTTGTGGTTCTTCTGCCATGCAAATCCCATTAATGAGATCTATATACCTATTCAGTTTTAAGATCATACCTCTAATAATTTTCAAGATATACTCCAGACAAAATTTAACTTGAAAAATAAATAAAAGGTAAATAACCCTAAATATATGGAATCAAGAATTATAGTTCTTAGGCACTACACATCCGCATAATGATATCTAGCTGCCTATCAAGTTTATGGTTGATATACCTCTTTTACTTTTCAAGATATGCTCAATCAGGATATATAACGTTCCAACATCATAACATATTAATATGCAGAGATGAGTTTATGGATCTTTTACATGAGCAAATCACATGAGGTACATGTATAATAATATATAATATACTTACAGTCCGCATTTTTCAAAGACTGTTTCTTTTTGGATGGTTTAGATATCACTTTAATCCGTTTGCTATTGAACACACCAATGTCTTGTCCATTTCCATAGAACATTTTCACACTAAGCATAAAATGCTTTCTCTTGTCAGAGTCTGATATATACAAAGTTTTAGCTGCACAGTAATTCTGAAAGAAAAGAACCATCATCAACATTATTATTTATTGATTTTTACTGTTACTGAACTTTGTTTTCAAAATGAAAGGAACTCTAAAAATATTTTTTTTAGATTCAAAGATTCTGACCAGTATTCGAAACTTATCACTACTACAAACTCAATTGAAGTGTCTGTAATGTTTCGTTCCAGTATAAAACTGACAAACTGTTGAAAATCTTAACAAGGGCTGTTTGTAAAACATGCATGCCCCCTATATGGNTATGAAGCTTATTACTTCTCGATTTCAATGACAGAAGAAGCATGGTGTTTAGAGGTTTGGAAAATTAGAATAATGATAGTGATAATTATTACCTGTCAATAAACCTGATGTATCCTCGTACATCTGGCTCACCAGTCTTCCATCTACAGTATAGTGATACAGAGCTTTACAATCTGTAATGTACAGGTTACCATGGTGATGGGCAATACCATAGCAGCTATGCTTGAGCTCCAGTATTCTGTCCTTTATCAACTGTCCATTAGTCACTCTGATGAAGTGGACCTCATTGTTAAACATCAGAGCAATAGCCACCTGACTGGGGTCAATGCTGCACATGGACAGTGGTATGCTAGGCAAGTCACAGTGGGCCACCACCTTGTAGGTCTGATCCAGCAGCTTTATCCGATTGTTCTGATGGTCTGTGATGAGGAGTTCTCCAGTAGCTGTCTCACAGATACCTGATATAATGCATTCATGTAAATCCCGCTCTGTCTTCACACTATACTTCTTACTGCTCTTCACTTTTATGATTACATCAGACTTGCTTACTGCACCGGGTTTATATCCTAGGACCAGCTGGTGTGATGAACTTGATACTGGATCAGACACCTGGCCTGACTTGGTCTCATCACTTGTTTGGTTTCCAGTGCTATACTGTCTAGACGAACTGGATTCTGGATTGGACTGTTTTACCTTAAATAATGGAGTTGTTTGGTTTTCATGGTCAGACTGGCTGGATGCTTTAGGTTTATTCTGCCTGGTTACTGTGTTCTGTGTTGTGCTTTTAGCAGCTTGTGATTGCTTCACTTGGCTGAATATTTTTCCCAGTCCTGAGAGGTCGGACAGGGTTTGTTGGATGGTTGTATCCGGAGTAAAGGTCAGTGTCCTCTCATTCTTTGTTGTCATTTCTTGTAAAACTGCATCTAATTTGATTGACTGGTCAAGGCCTTTTCTATGCTTGATAAAACGCCCTGCCTCACTTTTATCTTTTCTTAGTAAATCTTCTTTCAAGCATGTTATATTATTGGTGTACTTAGTGCAGTTTTCAATGTCAGTTTGAATAGAAATCTTCGTTGTGGCCAATAATGTGTCCAACTCTTTCTTGGTGTTTTTCTCCAGTAGATCCAAAGAATCATTAATTGCCTTTCGTAGAACATTGATTTCTTCAAGAATTTTTGTGTAAGATTTCTCAAGAGACTTCATATTTTCCTCAAAGTCGTCTTTCATTTGTATCAACTGCTGGTGTTGTGTATCAAAAGTTGTCGACAACTGCTTGAAGTCTCCGTTTTGATGAAGGTCTTTCACTTTCTCAGCTATAAGTACCACATGACGGCATTTCCTGCAAAAGAAACCCACTTTACATCATGTATGTGTTTTACTAAGCATTGGTAGTATTCTTAAATATACAACTTATTTTTAATCACATTTTTTTCATATATATTAAATATCTTTAAATAGGCACATTTAGCCTTATTTTTTAAATAGAGAATGTGCGTTTAACTTCACACTTAAATATTTCAACAACGTAATTCTTATCTTATATCTTGAGAAACGCTTTGACCTTATGATCAAGCGGTCACTTTGGTGGAAAGGAAGATGACTATGAAAGTTGAGGTCATCAGGTCAAAGGTTAAGGTCACAGGGTCATGTATAATGAAATTTGTTTCAGCTCACCAAAATTGCTATGCTGGTTATTTGGATTATTACAGATGCCTGTTGGTTTTGTGGTCTACAGATCAAAGTCAAATGTGCTTGTAACATGATTTTTTTTTCCAAACAATATCTAGAGTATACTTAGGATAGTATTAATAATTCTGCTGGTTCGTCTTGATGAAGAATGACCCATTATTATTTTCAAATCAAGAGATCAAAGGTCAGGGTCACAACATTTGTATGCTTTACTACGGTGCCTAAATTTAAAGTGATGGACCCAGGAATTTTTTATCCAAATTGTTTTGCAAACTTTTAATCTTAATTTAAGGAAGATGACAAGTTTCTTTTGATACTTGAAATAAAATAAAACGGATCACCTGAGCATCCTAGGTCCTTCACGGCCCTCCTGTGTAATTTTTGCAATTTTAAAAGAGATATGAAGGATGGTTAAAAGTTGGTTGAGAAGTGTGCAACAATATCTTGATAAAGAGTGCCTAGTACTTACTGATGATTGT